>CM060076.1:2400000-2580000 GCA_030533445.1 Cyprinodon diabolis | reverse complement strand
ACAAATAAAAAAGAACCTGAATCTTTTACTTTAGAGAAGCAGAAAAGTCTATCTGTGATAAAAACCTTCAAAGCTGCTGAATGATCACAGGATGAACACAAACAAGGTAAAAAAGTTTTCCTCTAACCTCTGAGTTCCTCCGTCTTTTTGGTCCTGAAGCCTCTGCAGCTCTGAGCAGAATCCTCAGACCAGCAGACTGTTCCTCCTCCTCAGCTTTAAATCTCTTCTATTCACTGCCATGACAGAGAGGAGGGGGGGGGGGGGGGCGCTGACCAGCTGTGACCCTGCACCTCTCTGACATCACTTCCTGTCACTTCTCCACAGAGTTTAGCTCTGCTCACAGGCTGACCCTGCAGGTTTCAGTAAATAGAAAGAAGCTGTTTGATTATTTCAGCTTCATTTTCCAGAGAAAAACCCTGAGATTCTTCAGAACCAACTCTGGTGGTACCAGAACCGGGTTTATGGATTGAGCAGCTAAAGACACAGAGAGGAGAAGGTGCTCACTGCAAAGACCATTGAAAAATAAGCATATATATATTTGCCTTATTTGCTTAAAGAAAGAAGAAAAGCTTATTAAAATTGCAAGATTGGGTTTTATTTTACCCTCCATTGTGATTAAAAACATAAGAAAACACAATTGTGACCCAGAACTGTCTTATTTCTTTTACAAAAATAAAGGTTAAAGTTACTGAAAGTCATGCAAAGAGGGAAATCCGTGTCATTCGCCGCACTAAAGTCATTTATAAAGAGTTCAGGCAAACATTAGTTTGGTAATAAGAGAGTTAAAGTGGTAAAATGGAGCATTGCTGCTTGGTTTCAGGAAACTGTGACACCAGACGTCCTACAGCTGGACCGGCCTGACTGAGCACAGCCTGTTTCTTCATATAAATCGCCTGAATTAATTGGAGAAGTTATTGTTAAAGCGCCTGATATTCAACAGATGAAAGAGGACTTCATTCTAGCTTTATTTGATTTAGTGATGAATATGAGAAGATTCTCAAAGAAAAAGTTTTCCCCCCGATGGATCGAAGCTCAGCAGGTTAGAACCGGTCAAACACAGATCAGTTTCAAAGGCTAATCATAGAAAACATAGAAACTCCAACAGAAAGCAACTCTGCTCATAGTCTCTATTATACAGACGGCATTCATTGTTTGGATCATTCCTACTATTGAATTTTATAAGCATCAAGATCTTTTTTTTTTAATAAAAAACTGCACTTTGACTCACTTTTCTTTGAATATTCACACATTTCAATTCTATTTAGGTTATTTCTATAGCACCAATTCAGATGATCTCATCTCAAGACACTTTCCAGTTCACCAGATCATCCGGTCAGATTGATTCAAAGTTTTCTATCTAAGGAAAACCAGCTGATTGCATCGACTCATTGACTCTTCAGCAATCCCTCACACTAAGCATGCTTGTAGCGACAGTGGAGAGGAAAAACTCCCTTTGAACAGGAAGAAACCTCCAGCAGAACCAGGCTCAGTGTGAGCGGCCATCTGCTGAGGCCCACTGGGGTTCAAGGAGACAGAAGCAGACATAGAAAAAGAAGCATAGATACAAAAGGCAACTGTCAACCAGCTCCACAGGCGGCCCCGTCCAGGAAACACACAGCCAGGCAGACGAGCTCCGAGCCAGCTCCCATGTCAGAGGATGAAGAGAGCACATCCAGTTAGTCACTTTTATATGTTTATTATTGATCAGATTAATAAAAACACATTATAAAACTGACATGTGACATTTAGGACTGTAATGTTAAAATAAATTACTGAGCAGGTGCTCCTTAAAAATCATCCGTTGTTTCTGCCGCTGTTCTGCTTCACCTGTGATTTTATTCTGACTGCTGTCCGCTCTATCAGTGGCTCCAACATACGGAGCTGATCCTCCATCTGCTGATGTTCTTCCTCTGACTCTGCTTCGCCGCTCTGGTAGCGACTGAAATATATCTGTGAAAACAGCTGACTCTATGCTGCGGTTTGCGCTGTTAGCCACTGGAGAAGCAGTCAGTTTATTTTGCAATTTTCTTTTTATGATACCAAATAGCGTAAAGAAAATTGCTAAATAATGGTCAGAAGTTCTTTATTTTAACCATATTTCTCAAAAATTGCTCATTACACTGCAAAAAATGTAAATTAAAGTAAGTCAATTCTTCTTAAACTAAGTAAATTTTTCTTAAATCGAGCAGATAAGGGAGTCACTTTGCCAATGAAACAAGATCATTTACATTTAAAATAAGAAAAAAGCAACTGCAGGCTCTTCTTTTAAGTGCATAAAAACTAATAATCTTATTTTAATGGTAAAAATGCTCATTCTATTGGAATGTAATCTTATTTTCCTACTCAAATTAAGGGTAAGTACACTTATTTTAAGAAATTTTTGCTCATTTTCGGAACGTTTTTGCAGTGTACAGCGCCATGACATTTATTACATCAGTATTTAATCAGTGTTATTTTTACATATGGATAGGGGATTGGAAATATCTTTAATCTGAGCCGGTAAATAAGATAATCTGGCAGTGGAATTAATATTTTTACCACAAAAAAAAAAAAAATGTAGATATGATGAGCTGGAAATCTGATATTAGAGCATATTTTAATTATATATATTCTTATTCAATTTTCAAGTTGTCTAATTTACTTGCTGAAATGACACTTTTGTCTATAAGAAATTCCTTATATTTCATGTTTTTGCAGTGTAAGTAGGTTATTCTTTATTAGAATACATTTATTCTCTATTTATTTGAACAGATAAGAAAATATGCCACTGGAATTAGACGACTTACATTTAAAATTAGAATAATTCCATCTAGTCTCATTTCAATTTAATTTTTTTTAGACTTTAAAGTTAATCAGACATTCCTGGTAATCCAGATTACTGCAGGTTCCTTCCTGCATCTGTCAGCCAATGACTGAGCAGAATCAGGACCGTCAGTCTGACCTCTGCTGACTGACAGGAAGAGAAATGAAAGTGAACATGGACACTAATGAAGAGTCCTGCAGCCTCCATCAGACCAAATTAAACCGTAACGAGCTTCAGCTCTGATCTGTCTCTGCAGGATGAAGACAGAACCAGCAGCTTCTCACATTCTGACAACATTCTGGACAGGTTTGACCTGACAGGATGATAATTCATCAGCAAGAACAGAAACAGACGGATTAACATCTAAAACTGAACAAAAATCCTGATTAAGAAACAAAGATGTTAAATTCCTGACGATGTTCGAGTTTTCTATAAAACTAGAGAAATCAGACAGAAATAATCAAACCAGATGGGAATAAAGTCCATATTTATACTTCAGTTTGTTCTGATCCTTTAAATAAATTAACCTTTTATTGCATACACATAATTTCCCTTATTATCACTAGAACCACATCTAGTGGAACCTCTAAGGTCAGGTATTCACTCTCCAAAATGGCAAAAAAAAGACAACAAATTATGCTAGACTGATTGTTTTGCTCTTTAATAGTCTGCAAATCATAAGAAGATAAAAACTTCTGGATTCGTTTATATCTACAGTCAGAGAAATGGGCCTGACCTGCGCTTCAAGACAAACTATTGATACTGTGTGACTCAGTACTGCCACCTGCTGGACCTTTAAAGTGCAGGCTACAGGCAGCCTGTTTGACAATAACATGATTAAAGTCATCCTATGTTGTATTACCTCTTAATTTTGCCCAAATTTAAAATATTTTTGATATTTTCAGATGCAGTCAACAAATAATGTGAATTTATAACATAACATGAAAATTATGCTGATTCTCAGTCATCCAGGTCATATTCATTCTGCAAAAGGTTAAAAAACAATCCACTGGACTTTATATAGATAAGGCCCCTTTATTGCTTGGAAACATGCTAATTGAAACTGATGAGCAGGTTGTTTGGTTCCATTGTTTGCCTGTAATACCTGAAACCTGTCTATGACTGTATGATTGTCTATGTCTATATAAAGGTTTAAACTCTCTGCGGATCCAGACATTTGAATTGAAAAAGCTTCCTGGAGGGGAAGCGAAACGTCTTCAGACTTTGGAAACCAAGTTCAGTGGATTGTTTTTTAAACTTTTATGGAAAAACATTAAAATTAAAATGTGACTGAGGATGCTTTAAAAAAAAATTAAACCAATGAGCAGTAAGTATGGTAAACCAAAAGTCTATTTTATTTAAATTCAGGTAACTCAATAAGCCTCAATAACTCTTGACACAATGAAAAAAATAAAAGAAATGTGAGCTCAAAATGGTTCCACACGGCTGAAAACTGTACTTTGCCTTGAAGCTGCTCCATATTTATTGACGACTTTGACATTGAACCAAAAAAGATTTTTTTTTGCCAGATGCATCCCGTTGACAGATATGCTGATAAACACAGTTTGTTCAATAGAGTCAGATCGAAACAGCTCCTGCATCAGTCATGTGATTTTCATAAAACGATACGCATACCGACGAAAGGTAACAACAGAAAACATTTATTCAGCTCCACTGAGACTTTAACTGGACCTGTGACCTCAGGTCAGAAAATAATGACCTAGAATTTCTAAAAGTAGAATGGGAGGCAGATCTTTTAGTTATCAGGCTCCTCTCCTGTGGAACCAACTAGCAGTTTTAGTCCGTGAGGCAGACACCCTGTCTACTTTTAAGGCTAGACTTAAAACTTTCCTTTTTGATTAAGCTTATAGTTAGAGTGGCTCAGGTTATCCTGAGCTATCTCTATAGTTCTGCTGCTAAAGGCTTAGACTGCTGGAGGACATAGGGACCCCTTTTTCATCATTCTGCTTCATTCTCTCGAGGAGTCGAGGAACCGAGATAGCGTGATGTGTAAACGGTCATCAGAACCGAGCTCGGTCTGGTTAACTGATCCGAGCTCGGACCGGTCTCGGCATGGATCGGTTTTTCAAGGGTAGTGTAAATGGGGTATTTGTTTGTTGCCCTGGGATGGAGTGGTGACCCGTCCAAGGCGACCCGTTGGTAACTGGTATGCACCAGTAAGCCCATCAGGATCTGACAGCGAGGACTAAGACAGGATGAAACTTTCCTTTATCAGGAATAATCTGAATTCAGCCCCGTTTTCCCAGGATGTAAAACCAGTATGATTAATCCTTAATTTTCTTTACATTGTTCTCAAACTGGAACATCAACAGTCGGTACGATGTCTACTCACTTTATACAGGAATAAAACTAATTCTTAAAAAAGGGGCATTTTTTTCCTCCTCCGCTTCAAATGAGGACAGAAAAGAATAAAAAGCTCAGTTTGGTGATGGATCATGAATCTACTGACACTTATTGTTTATTCTTACAAACAAATCATCCCCTGAATCCCTCAGTCCATCATTTCTATTCTAAAGAGGCGTCTTATTTAAAAAGTAATGCAGTGAACAGAAACTTTGTCGGAACAACAGGGAAAAAAAGCATCTCCAGTCAGTGAAAATCATTTCCATTCAGCTGAGCTGCTGCGGTGAACGCCTCATCTATCAGCACATTAATCCTCCTGTGTGGATATGAGCGAGAGCGCCGCATGCTAACGACTCTTTTTAAGGCATTTGAAGGAGCTGAACTCCCTCCCTGAGCTCTAATTATCTCATTAATCACCGCAGAGCTGCGAGCCGTCGCTGCTCTGGGCTTTATTTAGAGGAACATGACGACGCCTTTCATCCGGAGGCTCAGAACAACCAAATCACTTTCTACGGAAATGAAAACTAATTATTAGGATGCAGACTCACTGTTCTTTCACCAATGACAGCAGGAGGATTTCTTCATGTTAAAAAAAGTATGAAAACAAGCAAAAAACAGTAAAACTAATGAAACTAAGCTGAACTAAATTAGCTTAACTAAACTAAAATCATGTAAAAACTCTGAATGTTGCTGATATGTTTTCCATATATCTTTTAGGTCTGTTTTATTTTCTGCTAAAGATTTAAATGATCATTCTGTGTTGAGAACAAACAGAGTTTAGGGATCATAGTTTAAGTCACAAACATAAAGATAAATTATGTGGAAACATCTTAATGAAGGTAGAGAAACGTTAATTCGTCTTTATCTTCCATCCTCACGGCTTCTTCTTCGTTCCTTTTTTCATCTCCTGTCTGTTTCAGTCTCTCAGATCTTCATGGAGGACCTTTGGTCCATGTTGCTTCAGATCGTTTATGTTTACAGGTATCGGTATTTTGCTCCGATCTTAGAAGGTTAATCCACTGTTAGGACTTTGACTAGACCACAGCACTTCAGACCAACCTTCATCTGTCAGACAGACGGCTTCATGGTCATCACACTGCCACTACCGTGTCTGCAGGTTGAAATTAAGGGTTATTTTCCTTTTCTTTTTCTTCTGATGTGGTTCTTCTAAATCAGGGGTAACCAATTAGAAATCAGCGCGGTCCGAATAAAGAAAATCCTCAACCAGTAAAGGTCCGGAGACATTTTTAATTATAATCTGTTTCTTTAAAAAGAATTTAAGACTGAAATAAAATGAGTTTTTTATGAATCCATGTTATACATTGAATTTTTAAATAAAAAAATATTAAAATCTAAAATTCCATCTTAAAATCAAAAGTGTTTTTTGAAGTAGAGAACAACAATCATTCAGTTTGGTATATAGATAATTTCCTGATTCAAATCTTTTATAAAACAGTGGGCTTTAGGCTGCCCTGCAAGGCTTTAAACCTGGGTTTAACCGGAGACTAAGCCATTCTCAAGCACATATCAAGGAGCTCATTTTGAGCCTGGATCCAGATTTATTGTTGATTCTGTTCGTGGTGGAGAATCCTGCTTCACAGCAGCAGGTTGAGCTTAGGGTTGCCAACCGTCCCTTGAAAAACGGAATCGTGGCGTATTTAGAAATAGAAGTACCTGTCCCGTATTTAGTGGAAAAGGAACGCACTTTGTCCCGTATTACTGTTAGAGTAAAAATATAGTCAGTGTAACAATTAGCCATTGTTACCTGTATATTAGCCAAAGTAGCAGCTAAACACAGCATCTGGTTTTCTACATTGCTGTATTTTTGTTGTTTTGGGTGAAGTGGATTTGTTTGGGTTGTGGTTCTTCGGTTGGCCACATTTTGTTATAATTTTTGTAAAAAGGTAAATTGATTTCACTTTAGAATATTTTGTTTTTGCTTAACTCTTCATAAAAGGGACATTGATGGATTAAAGAGTTAAAATACTGTGAAATACTCACCTCTGCTGTTTCACTCTCCAAGCAGGTGTGTACAGGACTGCACCATTGGATAATTGAAGGGGGGGAGGTTGATCTGATGTATGGTGTTTTCTATGTTGAGTTTGAGTATTTGTTTGGATTGAATTAAAATATTTGTTTTCTGTATTTATTGGTAAACGTGTTTCTTAATTAGTTGTTTGTTTAAACCAAATTTTCCTTTTCTTCTTATTGTGAAGCTGAACATCCTTTTAAAAATGGTTTCTCCCAATTTAGTTCCTCCTCTATATAAGAAACATGTCTCCCATTGTTCTGGGTTGGTGTGGTTTGGTTGATGTCCTGCACAGGAGGAAATTAAAGTTTTGTCAGCTGAAGACTCTTCAAAGCATGTTATTCTTTCAACCAGTTTGGGTCCCGCCTCCAAGACTGCCTGGCCTCCTGACAAGCATGTGACAGTCAGTAAAAAGCTAATGGAAAATGAAGAACATGTTAACTCATAAAATTCCACTGGTCATTGGAAACCTTAGATTCTCCACAATTTAACAACCAAGATCATTTTATGGACACAGCGAGCACCAAAGCACAATTAACACAGATATAGCAGCATGTCAAACTGTAAACAAACAAAGCAGCCACAGCTACATCCCTTTGAAGGCGTCCAGAAGCCATTTTATAAATCCAGTTTTCAGTTGTTTATACTTCATTCGTCCATAAGAATCCACAGATTTAAAGTAATCCAGCATTTTAGTAATAAAAATATTGATGAGTAAATCGCCCATAACATTGTTGACATCAGAAAGGTTAGCTGGTCACAGCTAATGCTTTGCATCTTGCTAATATTTACTTATAATATTCATTTCCTCAGTTTGTAGCCCACGATTTGTGCTATGGTTCTTTACATCGTCTTCTTATGTACAAGACACAAGTGTCTGCATATTTTTATGACGCGATTTGAGCGAGATATAGGCTCTGTTCGAAATTATGGGATTGTCCTCTGAAGGCCAGATTCGAAGGACGATTACGTCATAGCGCGGCGCCGAGATGGATTCCATTTCTCCTCGTTATGCGGCCTTAAAATGCGTCCTTCTTTTAGCCCGACTTGAAGGACGGGTCCGATGTATCCTCGCTATCCTTGGATATCCCAGGATTCATTGCAAGATCAAGCAAGCCGGCTGCTTTGTGATCAGAGGAAAAAGGGAAATGGCGCCGATCAGTGGTGAATATTGGAAGTTCAGTTTAATATAATCCAGTCTTTGAATAGTTCCACCTGAAATGAATGAAAATAGTTGTTTTAATGGTTATTAAGTCAGATATGTGGCGGTAATGTTTGATTTATCTAAAGGTTTTTATCTGTTACTGTGTAAATGGGTTTGGCTGCAATTTAAGGACAGATTCTAATAGATCTGCAGGGTGGGGACTATAAATCTGAAAGGAGTTTATTTTTTTATTGCTGTTTTGCACAATATGCTTAACTAAGTATTTTTTGTTGTTGAATATTAGAGATTTTGCAAAAATATTTTTTATACATACATTGTTTAGATTTACTTATATCGCTGGTTATAATGACCTTATATCCTCTGGTGTTATTGGTTAAGACCACGTGGAGTGTTGGGCTTTGCAGCCAATGACATAAGGTTTCAAACGAACCCAAATACACTATATTGCCAAAAGTATTTGCTCACCTGCCTTGACTCACATATGAGCTTAAGTGACATCCCGTTCCTAATCCATAGGGTTCAATATGACGTCGGTCCACCCTTTGCAGCTAGAACAGCTTCAACTCTTCTGGGAAGGCTGTCCACAAGGTTTAGGAGTGTGTTTATGGGAATTTTTGACCATTCTTCCAGAAGCGCATTTGTGAGGTCGCACACTGATGTTGGACGAGAAGGCCTGGCTCTCAGTCTCCGCTCTAATTCATCCCAAAGGTGTTCTATCGGGTTGAGGTCAGGACTCTGTGCAGGCCAGTCAAGTTCATCCACACCAGACTCTGTCATCCATGTCTTTATGGACCTTGCTTTGTGCACTGGTGCACAGTCATGTTGGAAGAGGAAGGGGCCAGCTCCAAACTGTTCCCACAAAGTTGGGAGCATGGAATTGTCCAAAATGTCTTGGTATGCTGAAGCATTCAGAGTTCCTTTCACTGGAACTAAGGGGCCAAGCCCAGCTCCTGAAAAACAACCCCACACCATAATCCCCCCTCCACCAAACTTTACACTTGGCACAATGCAGTCAGACAAGTACCGTTCTCCTGGCAACCGCCAAACCCAGACCCGTCCATCAGATTGCCAGATGGAGAAGCGCGATTCGTCACTCCAGAGAACGCGTCTCCACTGCTCTAGAGTCCAGTGGCGGCGTGCTTTACACCACCGCATCCGACGCTTTGCATTGCACTTGGTTATGTATGGCTTGGATGCAGCTGCTCGACCATGGAAACCCATTCCATGAAGCTCTCTGCGCACTGTTCTTGAGCTAATCTGAAGGCCACATGAAGTTTGGAGGTCTGTAGTGATTGACTCTGCAGAAAGTTGGCGACCTCTTCGCACTATGCGCTTCAGCATCCGCTGACCCCGCTCCGTCAGTTTACGTGGCCTACCACTTCGTGGCTGAGTTGCTGTCGTTCCCAAACACTTCCATTTTCTTATAATACAGCTGACAGTTGACTGTGGAATATTTAGGAGCGAGGAAATTTCACGACTGGATTTGTTGCACAGGTGGCATCCTATCACAGTTCCACGCTGGAATTCACTGAGCTCCTGAGAGCGACCCATTCTTTCACAAATGTTTGTAAAAACAGTCTGCATGCCTAGGTGCTTGAATTTATACACCTGTGGCCATGGAAGTGATTGGAACACCTGATTCCAATAATTTGGATGGGTGAGCAAATACTTTTGGCAATATAGTGTATGTGTAGTTTATTTAAAGGGGTACCTCATTACAGGCTTTTGTTAGAGAGAAACACAGAGACCAGCAGGTGGAGCCATTGAGCACAGCTCCAAGCTGACACCAAAAGTTCCCCACAGCTCTGGAACTGTTATAGCTAGAGGTCTGAAATTATCTGCATTTGTGGTTGACATGATGTAGAACAAATTTAATACAATAAAACCTGATTTTTCTCATGAAAGTCTATATTTTTGCTGTTCAAAAAACACCTATCATTTCCGAGAATTAAAAAACAACTTTTAGTCACGTTTGAACTGATACAGCTTGGTCCGTGTTCTACTAATTTATATATTCAGAAACTAGAGGGTGTAGCTTTCAAATAATGTATTGCACATGTAATTTGGGCTTACAGTTCCTAAGTTATTTGCTTTTCCATTTGGGTATGCGAAATAGGCAAGAATTACCCAAAATGAGGTGGATTTTAATATAACAGAGGATTGATTTTAAGCAGGCTTTCCAAATTTTGATGTTATCAACATTTAACTATTGTGGCCTTTAGAGTGTGACTTGGAGCTGCTGGTCCATCTAGGGTTCTTCTTTTGAGGTAATTTGGACATTGAAGAATATTATTCTAAAAGCAAATTGCTGATATATTTTCAGCTCAACAAATAGCGTCCCCGTATAGTGAGAGAGAATTAAAGGACAGATTAACCTGCAGATCATATGTTCATTATTGTTATTAAAAAGTTTACGAATGAAGCAGTGTCTGAAAGCTAAAGAACAGAACATCACAACAACAGGAAGGAGGAAAGTCCAGTAAAAAGGAGAAAAAAAAGGAGAAAGTTGTTGGTCGAGGAGGATGAAATAAATCTGTTTTTATTCCTTTGGGGGCTGAATGTGTTTATTCTGTCCTCTACAGGCTGCTCTTCTGACCTGGAAACACCTAATGAACCATTTCCAGAGGTCACCCTTGAATAAAAGGGGACTGAGAGGTCTGTGGAATCATTTTAGAATGATTAATGTCCCCCCAAAAAAATCCAGATTCCTGAAAATGTTCTGTTCAACACAGCGAAAAGGACAAAAAATATATTTCTAGGTTCCACTGCTGCTTATCTTCACTGAGGACGTCACAGGGTGACAGTAACTACTGCAAATAAGATCAGTAGGTGAAATTAATCAGAGATCAATGCTCCAACTGCAGCCGTTTGGAGCGATGATCCGGCCTCAGATCCTCGTTACAGCAGTGAGGACAGACTCAGCACTGATTGGTCCTCCTGTCCTGAGCTGCTAAGAGCTCATGTTGAGGGTAATGCATCCAGTCAGAGAGAGGAGGGGAGGAGCTGCAAGGTCAAAGCAGGTCATTACATCTTTAAATTTTGAAATTGTTGGAAAATGTTCAAAATTGTTATCCCTAAATGTGTAAAAAGTCAGTCCAGGTCAGACAGAACACCTCTGATGTCATCACCCTAAGCACAGGCTCCCCTCAGGGCTGCGTCCTGAGCCCCCTGCTGTTCACCCAGACAACTGCGTCCCCAGGTTCACCACCACGGTTATCGACCTCATCAGAGACGAGATGACCAGGACTACAGAGAGGAGGCGGCGGCCTAATGGTTAGGGCCTCACACTGGGAATCCAGAGGTTCTGAGTTCAAGCCCCACTCCCACAGCCTCCACTCTGGGTCCCTGATCAAACGACCTTTAACCCCACACTGCTCCCCAGGTGCCACACAATGGCAGCCCACTGCTCCCCAAGGGGAGGGGTTAAAAGCAGACAGTTCTTTCTGTCGCTCTGTACTTGTTATTGACAATAAATATTTTTTTTAAAGCTGGTGGGCTGGGGCAGAGATAATATTCTGATCCTGAACGGGGAGAAGATGAAGTAGATCATCGTCGACTTCAGGAAGAACCGGCTTTGAAGTTAGGAAGCTGAAGCAGAGGCATTTCTTGCAAGAAATAAGGTTCAAAGTTATTTAACGTCCTCTAGTAGGCCGACACTACAGGTCTGGTTTGGTGAGTTTCTGTGTGGAGGCAGATCCCTGAACTCATCATCACTGTTAGACTGACCGGGTTTCCTCACTCTCAGAACCACAACCAGAACCCTCTGGATCTGAGCCTTTAAAACCAAACTTAGGACCATTTTTACCTCAGAGCTGCAGAACCAAGATGACAAACTTAAATATAAAAAAACTTTGGATGTTTGTTTGCTTGTTTCAAATGTATACATAAGTCGAATAACAGAAAAATAATCCTACATAAAAGTGTAAAAAAGCTCTAGTGATTGGAACCGAGAATGAATGAATTAGTGAGTTAATTAATAAATGAAGGAATGAATTAATTCTGTAGAAAATAAAAACGGCAACAACAGCAATCTAAACATACTCAACCTCTATGGAAATGTCTCCTTTTAATGCTTGGTGTTAGAAAATGAGCAAGTGAGCCGCAGTGAGAGAGACAGATAAAATGTCTGCTCTGACGTCCACGCTTTCATGCAGCCTTCAGAGAACCTGCAGGTTCACACTGCAAAAAAATTGAATCTCAATGAGTCATTTTTTCTTAAATTAATGAGGTAAGTGTAACACTTTGTCAATAGAACAAGACAATTTACATTTAAAATAAGAAAAAATGATTACACTGTCTTATTTCAAGTGCATATTATCTAATTATCTAATTATAAAAGTAAAAGTACAAATTCCATTGGCAAATCATCTTATTTTCCTGCTCAAATTTTTTACTCATTTCTAGATTGTTTTTGCAGTGCAACATTGTTGAAATTTTTTTAGGGTCAGTTATTGATCATCCTTGAAATCCCATATTCATCCATCAACTCCGCTTGGTTCAGTAAGACATCCGACTATTAACCTTTGAGCTTTACTTTGATCAGAGCACCATCTAGTGGAGTATAAGGGAACTGCTGAAGATTCTCAGTCATCCAGGTCATAGTCATTCCAACAAAATAAAAAAGGAAATAATCCTCTGGACTTTGTTTCCAAGTTTGAAGACGTTTCTCTTCCATCCAGGAAGCTTTTTAGATTCAAAATGTCAGAAATAGCGTTTAGTTCCAGGTTTTATCCAGCAGCCCAACAAAGCCTGGTTTTTGTTTAGAAAACATGCAAATAGAAACGGATGAACGGGTCCCCCCCTTTGGAATGGGGGTCATTAGGCGTCTTTGTTAGCCTGCCATGCCCCATACCTGTCTATGTCTCTGAAAGGGGGGTCGTTAGAGGGAATTGTTGGCCTGGCTGAATAGACGAGGGCTTCTGTTCTCCTTTAAAGGGGTTGGGTTTGCGATGATAGTGTGAAGGGATCAACTCAATTCTTGGATTGTTTAAGGTTGCTTTTTCTTTCTTAACTTAGATGGTGGTGCATCTTAACCTGACTCTGCCAGATGGATTTGCTCCGCATATCCATCTGGAAACCTTCCGTTGAAGTAATTTTGGGAAGGGGCGAAAATACTGGTTAGCTGATTGGCCTATGTTGGTGATAGACGGGCCACATAAACCAATCAGATCAACGAAGCATATGACGTACTAACAGAGCGACGACGAAGAGGAGCCAATTGATAGATCAAACTCTTGCCGAAACCAGTCGGGAGAAGAGCAAAAACATCTTTTCCTCTGAAAGCCTCCAGAGCAGTGTTTTGCTCTTCTTTCAGTGAAGAAATACTCTGTAATTCCAATAAAACTTGCTCGATAGCCACGCTAACGCTAGTTTCATCGGCTGAAGCCGCCATGTTCTTTAGACTGAACTGTCGTGCTTCTTTTTTCTTTTCTTTAACGGAGAGTCTCCAGACTGATCTGCGAGTGAAACCTTGAAAGCCCGCGAGATCAGGATGGTCTCACGAGGCTAGGTGCATCTACACTTATGGACAAAGGACATTCTTTTGAGGACCAGAATGATCATGTTTTGGATAAAGAAAATAGTTGGTTCGAGAGGAGCGTGAAGGAAGCCATTCGTCTGTTTCAATTTGCATGTTGTCTAAGCAAAAACGAGGCGTTGTTGGACTTCTGTATAAAGCAACTTAATGCTATTCCTGACATTTGAATTTCAAAAAGCTTCCTGGAGAGGAAGCAAAACATCTTCAAACTTGGAAACATAGAGGATGGGTTTAATGGGTTTAAAGACGCTCAGCATCAAAATCTCTAAGATGCTTTTAACATTTCCCTCTTAATACAGTTCAGTCAAACAAATCACCACAAAAAGACACGAGGCATTACAGAGACGGCTCTGCAGAGAGACGGGGCTGACATTTTCAGCCCGGATTGGATATTTTAATGAGTCAGTTGACATTTAGACAGTTTCTTTGCTCACTTTAACCTGAATCCAAGCCCTGATGATGGAAACGACTGAAAGAATCCAGCAAATCCAGTCAAATGTTGACGCTAAACAAAAGTGTGTGGCCCAGTGAGCAGCTCAGTGGGCGAGCGAGCAACACATAGAACATGTAGAGTAGGCAAGTGAGGTCAAATCAGTTAGAGAGATCAAAAAGCAAAGAGTGAAGCTCGCTGGGCCCAGCAGAGGCGCGGACTGCTCTGATGTTCTCGCTTCGACTCGATGACCCGACAGAGGAGCTCAGCATCAAACACACTTCACCGACACTCCGAGTCGGACTCAAAGGCACTCTTTGTGTTTTTTACACTTTTCTAATCCTAATTCTTTGTTTTTCTTTGAGTGTTTTTATTTCACGTCTGCATTTTCTGTGTTAATTCTGAGTTAGTTCTGCACTTAATTTCAGACTTTTGGTTTATTAAATCTTGATCTCTGGTTTAATGGAGCGGTTCTACAGAGATCTCCTCTAGAACTGTGGGAGGACTGATGTAATCATTCAACTGTATCAATCGACTCTGTTGGAGCGGTAAAAAACGTTGCGGGAAACCCATTAATGGCAGGCATTGTTCTAATGTTCTTCTCCTGACCTTCATGGACGCTGTGTCAGCCAGGGCGGCCGCCTGCCTGTTCAGCTGCGACGCCATGATGTGACATCGCTGGCACAGTCTCTGCTGCTTCTCCTCCTCCCTCTCCTCCGGCTTGCCGTAGCTGCTCAGCTCGCCCGCTGACAGCGAGCCTTCTGGATTGGGCCGCCGGGCGCAGCTCCTCCGGGCCTCCTCCTCTCCTGACGAACGGAGGCGTTTCCTGCGACATGTGGAGCCCAGAGGCAGAGGAGTCTCCCCCTCCACCACCTGTTGCCACAGAGATGAAGATGCAGTCATTCACTGTGATGCTCTTTGAGTTAGCGGATTTCTTCTAACTCTAATAACAAATGTTTGTCATGTTTCCTGCATATTTCCTTTAAAAGCTGCTGACTGAAGAAAATGTTATCAACCAGCACAGACAGAACAATCTAGAATTTGATGCTATACCTGTTTTATTTCCCCAATAAATGACAAATTCTATCAATAATCATGATTTGAGAAAAATGAAAATGTGCCACTAGCTCTTCAGGTCAATATTTAAGACAATTACCCTCCTAGACTGAAATATTAGACACTTTTAAGTGGCCTTTTTTTAACTGCTGAAATGACTTAACTTAAATTGTAAACATTAACATTAAACATACAACTGCATGGCCTCTAAATCATCAGCCTTTAATGCAGAAAATTGTTCTTTCTAATTGTCCATAGCATAAACAAACTGGGAAGAGAAAGTTAGCAACTTTATTGACAATAAATGAATGAAGATTGGGGAATATTCTTGAATAACCGAAAATTATATCCAGCTGCTACGATAATTTTGGATCTAAAAGGTAACTTGGTTTGCTTTCGCCCAAATCGGCTTCTGTACTGGTTGGATCTTTTCTTGAAATTAAACTAAACTGATTTTATACCAACATAATTAATATTTCTATGGATTTATGACCTTAATGAAGTTCTGTCTATAAGCTCAAACCTGTAAAGGTTTCTAAATCCTTACTGTTTTAATAGACAGCTGAAGGTTTGCCTTGCTTATAGTACTTACTGTGTACCTCCTGTAGTCTGGCCTGCGTTCCTGAGCTGCGTTCCAGTACCTGGAGCTCATCTCTGATCTCTGCTGAGTAAAAAAACCTTCTCTCCGATGCAGCTTCAGCTCCTTTGGGACTCGGATGAAATCTCTCCTCCTGAAAAGGCAGAGATAAAGAGTGAAAGGCCTGGATGGCTGGAGGGTGATGATGTCACTGAGGCGTGAGCCTTCAGACGGTGGGATGGGAAGGACTCGGATGAAAGCTATCGGACTGACACTGAGTTACACAACCAGAGCCAGGACTGCGCACAGCTAATCGGCTGATATCAGACAGGCTGGCTGCCTCTGATCAGCCCCTCTGAAGGCTAGTTAACCAGTTAACTAATTAGGGGACTACTGGTTTGTTACACAAGAATTAGATAAGAAACAATCTGTGACGGTCCTGAATAAACCCTAAATCTGTTAAGTCAAAGCTTTCCAAAAAAACATCTTTACAAAGTACCAGATTATTCCCCAGCTACTGTTTGAAAGACTTTGTTGAGCCAAGCATCAAATTAATTAGTTCATTAGGAACTTATAATGACCTAATCACTACCTGACCATTAGATGATGTTTTAATTTACCTTAAAAGTAAAGTAAAACTACCTAAATGTTCCTGCTTAATTACTCTTTGCTTCCTTGGTTATTACACATTAGTTTCTTATTAGTAACACTTTATTGCCTTGGTAACGACACTTTAGTCCCTGCTAACTATCCATTACTTCCTAATTAGTTTCTTTGTGTTTCCTTGGTAACTAAGCAGTAGTCCCATAAGACTGGACTGGATGTGATGGTTAACTACCCATTAGTAAGTTCACTAGGAGCTCTCTAGTAATTTATTAAATGTTGTGCACCTTATTGTAAAACTACGGAACTTTGTTTGTTACTAAACCAACATAGTAGTAAATAGGAAGCATTATCAGTCCAAGTTCTTAAACCTGTTTGAACTCATACACTTTACTCAATTTAAGGATCAGTTTTCATTGTAATGGACCCAGTATTCAAGGCAGACAGACAGTCAGATAATTCAAAAAGTCATTGATTGTAAAAACTGCCTGCAGATCTGCAGTCCCCAACAGGGACTGCAGATCTGCAGGCTTTGTCCACTTTCTCCACCAGAGGGCGCACAAAATCTCTTGGGGGCATGAGCTGACTGCAACACCTGTCTTCCATCTGCTCATCAGGAAGCCCTATTTAAAGAGGAGGAGGCTAACACTTCCCTGCCAGAGTGTTTGCCAGTAATGATCCAGCCCTGTCAGAAAACCTGAAATCCTGGAGAATATCTCTGTCTGGAATCTGCCTGCCTGCACTCAGTTCAGCCTCTGCCTTTGCCCTCTGCCCTCTGCCTGCCGACTAGCCTCTGAACCCTCAAGGTACCCCCCCCCCCCACGCTGATCAGTCCCACCTCGGTATTCTCTCCTACACCTGTAAACTGCAGTTTCCCTGGAACTTCTCTAACCTCTCTGTCCTCCCCAGTGGTGATCCTGTCGTGACCAGTCTGACCAGCCAAGTTCCAGTTCACATTTTTGTAAATACTTGTAAATAAACCTTTAAACTTTTCCCTGCCTCAGAGAGTGTTTCTGCATGTGGGTTAGACACCTAAACCCCAAAAAGACACTGCCGAAGGGAAACACAGGTTAGTGACCACATAAATCTGGCAGAGGAAGATTATGAACATGACTCACTAGCCTGGTTTTAGCAGTTCACTCATTTCCCAGAGAACAAGGTAGGATCCAGCCAGTTGGCTGCAAACAACAAGCGGCGGGCACTGCCCACAGTGTCCCAAATGCTGCAGCACCGGAGGACGGAGAACAAGAAGGATGCCAGATCGGGCAGACGGAGGAGGGCAGGATAATCCAGAGGGAAACGCTAAAGCCGGAGTAAAGGATGTGTTCAGGTTTCAGAACCAGGATATAAGAAGTCCGAAGTGGTTCTGAAGGGAAATCCAGGTCGGTGACAGGAAACAGCACAGAGTTGAGCAAACATGCAGAATCCAGCAGGTGTCCATAGACAGGTCAGGCAAATGTATCAAGCTGTAACAGGCAGGCTCAGTGGATGAGAGGCAGAACAGGTCAGGATAAGGTCATCAGAAACACTAAGGTAATACTGAAACGCCCTCACCACTGGCTCGAGAATAATCTGGCACTGTTGATTAGAAGCAGACAGGTTAAAACTGATCAGACGGGACCTAAGGCAGAGGTCAGGGATTAGCAGACCGCGGTCTGGATCAGACCCCCCCCCCCCCCCCCCCAGGAAATAAATTTTTCTTCTGTACTTTATTTTATTTATTTATTTTTCATTATTTATTTTATTATTTAAACTAACAGATTATAAAGATTATAATGAAAAATGTTTTCGGAACTTTATTGGTTGATGATTTTCTTTATTCAGACCCCGCCGATTTTTAATTGGTTACCCCTGCCCTACCCGTGTGTTTATACGCTGCATAGACACACTCTCCCCAATATCTCGAGATAAGTAATCTTACTCTGATGACTGGTAGCAAGCAGCTTAAACAGAGGCGGGATCAGGTGGGTCAGATGAGCGGTAACGAGAAACTGGGAAGAGATAGAGAGGTGAATGAATTATGTAATTACACCGGTCATCAGCACCAAGACCATGACATTCATATCCTTATCCTGACATTCAAAGCATTTCATTTTTGGAATTATCTAGTGTTTTTTTTTTTTTTTTTTTTAGTTTCTAAAATACTGGAATTATGATGACTATATCATTTCTAAACATTTATCAGACGTTTTGATTCAAAAGTTATTCTGTACACGACTTCATTGCACCTTTTACTGTTTACTTTTAATTGAGTTCAAAAATGTTGAAATAGTGCTACTCTTACTTAAGTGCAATTTTTAGATACTCTACCCACCTCTGGTTTTAGGTTGGGGTTTCTAAAAAACTAAATTTCCCCCTTGTACTTTGAACAAAGGTTAATGTTGACTCTTACCTTATATTATCTTATCTGGCAGAAACCTGCTGCAGGACTTCACCATTATTGGGGGAACAACACTAACATTGTGTTTTTTCCTGTTGCAGTGCCATAAACTGTGATATTAATTTAGGATATTGAGAACCAATGTCCATACCAATATTTAACAAAATCATGGGATTAGGGGGATTAAGGTTTGCCTGTTTTTTGGACACTTAAGCTAAGGCAGCCCTCCCCAAGATACTATCAGAAGACACTCCTGCAGAGGTGTGCCTTTGCCTCCCACAATGCTTTGAGGACAAAGCAACTGTTTCATGCCTGCTTGTACTTCTTGACATTTGCACGGTGAATGGGGTTCACCTTGCCGTGGAAAACATCATGGGCGCTTTACCCAGGGACCAGAACTCCAGACTGACCAAAGAACAAATTCTACCCTCCAACTCCTCAATATATAATGATGCTTGGTCAAAGTCTCCTGTGCATCACATACTGAGCCACAGGAGGTACCCTTCATGTCAGTATTTACAACAACACATGGGAGCAAGCAACGAAGCAACAAATCAACAAGAAACCAGCCATGAGGAACTGTAGAGGTGCTGTATATATGGGGAACAGAACAAAGGATGGGCGAATGAGCCGATATGGAGCAGGTGAGAATAGAACTAACTAGAAGGGAGCCAAGGGGAAAGGAAGCAGGCACAAGGGGGCAGCAGAGAGTAACTCATGAACTAAACACTGTCAGAAAACAACAACACAAAATTACAAAGAAATTAAGAATGAACCTAAACAAACAACAGAACCGTGACAATCTGATTGTTTGTTTCTATAGATCTGTAATCCTGATGGAACTTAAATCTGGGTTTTTGGTTCTCAGGATGAGAAATAAAAAAATATATTTTATCTGCGATAAAAACTTGGCTTGTTTTCATTATGACAGAGATTAATTGAAACCAGATTAATTGGTTGTGTTTTCCACTATAGTGGTCATTCTGGAATGGTTTTAAGTCAATGAGTTGGTCAGTGGGCGGGGCCAAATCTCTCAGAAGCTCTCTAATAAGCTTTTTGAAAAATCTTCAGAATAAACTAGAGATATGGAGCCTGGAGTTTCTCATCCAATGTGCTTAATACATCAAACAATCAAAACAGAAAATAAACTATGATGTCCTGAGAAACAGCCAATCAATGCAAGAATATATATATGGAAAGAGACCCTTGTCCCGCCCACTGAATTTAACAGCTTAAATCATTTTAATACACCATGAAATAAATACAAAGAGAAATAATGAAATATTTTACCGAAAACCATTTATTTTCAAAAAATGACATTTGTCTATTTATGATAATATAATGGTATATTTAATTATTTAATTACATATTTAGTCATTTAGTTTTACGTTTCATGATTTAATGAACATTTCATGATACATCCAATAATTAAAAATGTATACGATTAATTAATTTTACATTTATCTATTTTTATTTATTGGTACATTTCCTTACACATACAGACCTAATGTATGCAGAACTAGAAATCTAATCAAAACCTGAGATTATATCTCTGATCTGTTTCAAATATCCCTAAATGACCTGATCATATAATTGTGCTTTTCTAAATTTGCAGTCAGTTTTCTTGAAAGGACTTAGCTCCATCTAGTGGACAGTCTTTACAAGTGGATCTAGATTTCCTGTCCAACTGGTTCTAGTTTCATTGTATAAACTCTGTAATTATAAAAATACGAATTCATTCTCAGGTGAAATGTGATTAAATGGTGACTAAGTCTTAATATTCACTTTTTTAAAGCTTCCTGTAATTAGTAAATGTGTTGAAAACAGTCAAATATTCTAATATATTTTTCTTTCTGTTAGAGTAATTATGATCACTTAATGTTTTCCATCATGTTTCCTCAGTCTTTTGGTTGCCAGGTTACTTAGCGTTACTTATCTGTCCCCTCCTCTGAACTCCAGGCTGCCCTCAGAGAGCTGAGCTGCCAGAACTGAATGATCCAGACCACAGGCTGCAGCTCTGACAACGAACTATCAGAACCAACTGGTAGGATTTTACAGGTGAACTAAAGAAAATAGCAGCTTTTTCCCCCAATAGGAAGGAATTTTATAAAGCTAAAAACTAACCAGGAAGTCTGACCCTCGGTTTAGATGAGTTAGAGATTTAAACTAGTCAAAGTATTTATACTTTAAAGGGGAACGCTGTTTTTTTTTTTACATTGGTCCCTTGATTTTAGGTTATTCCATCATGTTCTACTCAACTATTTATGAGTTTAGTGTCATTTGGAGCCGTTCTGAAGATATTCCGTTAGGTTATATCCAGTAACGTCTTCCTATGGGCAACGACTTGAAGGCACAAACTAAACTGTTCATCATTTATTCTTTATGGTACGCCAGCATTCAGAACATGTAGGCCAATCACTGTCCCCCAGACATCAGCGGTTATATTTTTTATATTTATATCCTTTAAAAACAAAGCGGAGTGTGTATGACGTCATCCGCGCGCCCGCATTTCATTAGGTTTTTGTATTTTCCTAAAATGAGCTCAAACATCTATTTATTGAATGCTTTTCTATTTTTTAGAACAAAAAAGAACCATAACACACTAATATATATATTTATAGATGTTAGAGAGATGCCTTTTAATACATTGCATACATATTTATACATATAGGGCACAAAAACATTAGTGCATTAAAAAAATAAGCACTATCAGCTGATTCTGATGCCAAAATCGACGAATCATGCATCCCTAGAAGTACGAATTCAATTCCATCCAGAAAAATATGGATATGCTGCACTCTAAATGTAGCATAGCATATTATTTTTCTTGTAATTTTTCTGGTAAACTTGGAAATATATTTTATTGCATGTTGCATATCCCAGTAAATGTTTCCCCTTTAAATCTGCAGCTCTCCCTGCTTCTTTCTGTTATCTGTTTAAAAAGATTTATAAACTCTTTACTAATATATTGATCCCAGAAACAGCATTTCTAGATCTGTAAAAGTTCTGCAGTCTGATTCTGTCTGTTTAATAAGAAAACATGTTAATTTTAACCTGTAACTGATGGTCGTCTGAGCAGCTTTTTTTAACTAGCAAAGAAGAACATTTAAACTATGTTTTCTTCTTGCATTATATAATTAACTTGTATAAACTTACAATCTGTTGCCATTTTTAGCTGAAAAAGCTCCGTATGTCTAAGTAATGCATCTCTAAATAAAAGAAAAAAAAACATTTCCTTTAAATTAAAATGTGGCGGTAAATCAGACGCCTCAAAGCGACAGATCCGATGATGTTTTACTGAAAGGCGGAATACGGGATCAGAGCGAGAGAGGAATAAAACCACAGATTTACCCCCTTTACTCCCCTTTTTATTAACTAATTTCCTCCAAACTAAAAAGAAACAAAACAAAAAAAAACAAAAAAAAAAAAAACAGCCTTTTAATGTCCAACATCAGTTTTAACCAGTAATATTATCAATGAAATAATAACTGTTCTACCAAACAGTTTGTTATTTCTACACTTTAATGTAGTTCTACAAGAAAAAAAATAACATAGTGGTTATGTAACAAAGTATTTAAAATAATCAATAATCAATTAGATTAAAGCATAAATAAAAACACAAATCCAATACAGTTTTATCTTGGTTTGTTAAGCAGTTAAAAATTAGGAGCAATATTTTTTCCAATTCGTTTTTTCACTATGTCTATCATTCTTTTATAAAAATCCTGCTTTGTTAAATAAATATTTTGTTTAGAGGTAAATATTTAGTTTGCAAATTAAATATTTTGTTTTTTTAAATAAATATCTAGCTCTAAATTAAATATATATTTAACAAACTTTTGTATTTTTACAACTTTTGTATGCAATTTAAATATATTTAGCTAATATGCAAATTGTCCTTCCGAAAAGCGGAAGTGAACTACCAAAATAAAAGCCTGGGAATCTCTATACAGCATCTGCGGCATCCTCTTCACACTGACAGGAAGTCACAACTTAGTTTATGAGTTTAATTCCAAAATAAAAGCTCCTCTTTGAAATAGTTTTATTTGACCATGTACATTTGTTCTAGGAAATGGGCAAATGTTTAATGTTATTTTAACCTGCGCCACAGAGCTACATGCACATGAGGCGTCACAGTGTTGCCATAGCAACGACAGCATTCCCGACAGCATTCCACGATAGCTAGCACCAGGCTAGCTAAATATTTTGTATGTTTAATAAATATTTAATTTGGAGCTAAATATTTATTTAACAAAATAATTATTTAATTTACAAACTAAATATTTTATTTGGAGCTAAATATTTATTTAACAAAATAATGATTTAATTTACAAACTAAATATTTTATTTGGAGCTAAATATTTATTTGAAAAACTAAATATTTATAATTTGCAAACTTGATATTTATTTAACAAAGTACAACTTTTATAAATGAATATGTGATAAAGTGAAAAAATGACCCGCAAAAAAAAAAAAAACCTTATTTTTCTGTTAAAACACGCTAAACAACCATAATTATTGCTCCTAATTTTTGACTGCTTAACTTTTCAAATAGAGCCCCATAATGCAGAGTCTAATGGGCTGTTAATGTTTTACTAAATTATATTACAAGAAAATAAAGTAATTGATTTTCTACTTTTTATTTATTTTCATAAAGCTAAAGATTAAATGTTAAATGACTCGGTTCAGGATCCAAAACTTGTTTGGTTTTCTTTCCTTGATGAAAGTCGACTGTGAGGAAAACGGAGGAATAAAAGTTGTTCTTCCTCCTTCCTTCTTCTTTCCAGTAATTAGTCTGGAGGAGCCGGTTGGACATGTGTTACCATGGTGATCAGGAGACACAGGTAAACCAGCTTTAAAGAAAAACCCTGAGCTTACTTCCAGGATAAAAAGCCAGTCAATGAGCAGGAATATCTGCCCGTCAGGATGAAATCTGGTTCATTTAAAGGGAACAAAGAAATAAATATCCTTAAAGAAAAAAATCAGCTGAGGAAAAAAAATGAAGCGCAGCGATGAGTTTGAAAAGAAACGTTTTATTGTTTCAAACATTTCAGGAGGTAAATATATAATATAAAAAAAACAAACAATCTATAATTATCTGCAGCCTGAAACAATAAAAACAGAAACTCAGAACATTCCTGGTCTAAACTAACCGAGAAAAAGAACCAGGATGGAAGATAAAGCTGTTTACATCAGCAAGAAGAACAAAAACAGACTTTATTTTCTTTACTCTTCAGACAGTTTCACTACCCGTCACTTTCTCTGACTTTCTCTGATTGTTAATGAAACAGAAATGTTTTCATTCAGCAGCAGATTGAAAAAAAAAACTCTAAAATTCTTACTAATAAAATAAAAACATAAAAATCTTCAAAAACACTTCAGAAATATTTGACTGCTTCCCATATAAAAAAAGATCTATTTTATGTTTTAGGAAAATTTTCCACTTAGTAACAAATCAAAGTGATCAAAAAGTTTAACAAAAACATTCAATAAAACCTTCAAACATTTTCTGTAACAACAAAACATCAGAAACACTTAAGAAGTCTAAAAAAAAAAGAAGAAGACGGAATGATCCACCTGATGTCCTGTAAAGCTCCAGACGTTTGCTCCTTGACCCGGATCAAGTGGTCCTAAACATTTCACAAACGAACTGACTGCTGTTGAACTATCTAGAACCACTGGACCAGGGAGGATAGGCAGGCTGGGTCCGGTCCGGTCCGCTCCGAGTCGGGTCGGGTCGAGCTCCGATGTGACGCTCTGATGCCAGGGCCTCCTGACTTTATAGCTGCAGCTCCTCACAGAGCCTGGAATGAAGCTCCGACCGGTCCGGCCTGATGGAGGGAGGGGTTACCTGTCGGTCCAGGTGGTGACATGGCCACCTGCTCCACCTGTCGGTTCACCTGGTTCCAGTCTGACTCCACTCTTACTGTCTGAGTTTCATCCAAAATGAAAACCACATCTTTAGTTTCAGGTTAAAACTCTTAGACAAGCTTTATCATCATGAAATGAAATTTCGATGCATACCGCCTTTCAACAGTGAATAAGCAGCTTACATGAACGTTACCTTTTATAAAGTGAAGCAGTGATTAGGAGAATATGTTACAAATGCAGTAGAAACAATGAGTTGAGTTATTTTGAGCTTAAAGTGAAAATAAATAATTTAAAAACCATTCATCCAAATTCAGTTTTTCTCAGGTTGATGAAACTGAAGCTGCTGGATTCATGTTTCTGTTGGATCCGACCTCAAACTGTTCAAACACATAAAAATAATAGACTCCAGCTTATTTTCTTCGTCTGCACCCAGCTTAAACATTTAATAAACATTTAAATCTAACTTTAATGTGTGTTTATAGAATTCAGCTGAGTTCTGGGTCCAATATGGCTGCCGTGAACAGAAATGGTTTTAAAGTTTAAAGAGACTTCCTCATTTTTCTCTTCATTGATTCATGTTGTTCAGGAGGAGGCAGGTTTTCCCACATGCAGCTGGAATGCCATTAAAACTGATTCTGGAATCATTGAATTAAAACAACCAATCATTATCATCCAGCTCTAAAGGTTCTGGAACAAACCGGTCCAGTGATGGTCTCTGTGAACCATGTGCCCCCCTTTAACTCAGCTCCTGCAGCATGTAGATTTCTTACATGTTTCAAATGTATTTTCCAGTGTAGTCCTGTTTCTCTGACCGTGACTAACTGGATGTGCTCTCTTCATCCTCTGACATGGGAGCTGGCTCGGAGCTCGTCTGCCTGGCTGTGTGTTTCCTGGACGGGGCCGCCTGTGGAGCTGGTTGACAGTTGCCTTTTGTATCTATGCTTCTTTTTCTATGTCTGCTTCTGTCTCCTTGAACCCCAGTGGGCCTCAGCAGATGGCCGCTCACACTGAGCCTGGTTCTGCTGGAGGTTTCATCCTGTTCAAAAGGAGTTTTTCCTCTCCACTGTCGCTACAAGCATGCTTAGTGTGAGGAATTGCTGAAGAGTCAATGAGTCGATGCAATCAGCTGGTTTTCCTTAGATAGAAATCTTTGAATCCATCTGACTGTGTTGTGAATTGGAGCTATATAAATAAACTAAAATGAAAACGTATGGGATTAATGATGAGAAATGTTGATGGGAACAGATCTCTGGACATTTTCCTCCTTTTAAAAGTGCAGCCTTGAGAAATAGTTAAAAAAAATACATATATAAAAACAGTAATATATCAAGATATTACTGTAAATTTACAGTTCTAACATTTTTTATTTTATGTATAATGATAAAATATAATAAATATAATAAAACACAATACAATAACTGATTTTGCAAAACATTTTGTATATAAATACTTTTATAAGCATTTATAATATTTGTCTATTTTATTTTATTACCTGAAAAATACAATATTTTCATGTATCCCTTGCAATGCCCTCACAGACCACTAGGAGTATCTGTACCCCTGGTTGGGAATCATTGAGTTAAAGGATGCCTATAAGGTTTCTTTTCTACTGGTCTTTTTTAAAGAGGTGATTGAATGATTCTAACCTGACTCTGCCAGATGGATTTGCTCTGCATATCCATCTGGAAACCTTCCGTTGAAGTAATTTTGGGAAGGGGTGAAAATACTGGTTAGCTGATTGGCCTATGTTGGTGATAGACGGGCCAAATAAACCAATCAGATCAACGAAGCATATGACGTACTAACAGAGCGACGACGAAGAGGAGCCAATTGATAGATCAAACTCTTGCCGAAACCAGTCGGGAGAAGAGCAAAAACATCTTTTCCTCTGAGAAAAGCCTCCAGAGCAGTGTTTTGCTCTTCTTTCAGTGAAGAAATACTCTGTAATTCCGATAAAACTTGCTCGATAGCCACACTAACGCTAGTTTCATCGGCTGAAGCCGCCATGTTCTTTAGACTGAACTGTCGCGCTTCTCGTTGCGTCACACCTCAACCCGCCTCAAAGCCAACGCTGACTGGACGTTCGTTTGGTGAACGGCTCCAAATTTTCTTTAACGGAGAGTCTCCAGACTGATCTGCGAGTGAAACCTTGAAAGCTCGCGACATCAGGATGGTCTCACGAGGCTAGAATGATTCTATAGGGTATCTGGTCCTTCAGGTCTCTAATAGGGTGTGTAACATTGGTTGGGCTGAAAATGGCATATTAGCTGTTCTATGAGCCCTAATGCAGCCTGGTTAAAAGCCCTAGAATTAAACGTCATGGTATGATCATGAATATTTAGATGAGCTGTGCTCTGATTGGTCGGTTTACAACGAGCCAAGCTGCTGAGCAAAGACGCATCATAGCAACAAGCACCCAGTCACTGAAACATCAGATTGTTGATATGGTAGGGGGACCAGACGTCCACTTCAATCCTAAAAAAATGTCAGGGGGGACTTTTAAAGTTGTCCGGGGTTTTGGCCAACTATAGTGCAGCAGAACTGAGCCGTCAGCTCCGGGGCTGGTCCAGGAACCCTGGCGGACGGGGGCAGAGCAGCGGGGTACGGAGCGACCGAACCCGACCCGGTGATGGTAGCCTGGACACCAGTGGCCCTGCGCTTCCCCCCCGCGTGCCTTGCCGGCCCCCAGCCCCCCTCCTCTGGCCGAGGACGGGCGGATCATGGCTCCCTGCTGAGGTCCGTCCAGTCAATTTCAGAGCCTTCCCATTTTCTCTGAAACAATGAATCAGGATTATTTTTTATTGATTATGTGTGAGTCTGTTAAACTGTGATAATACCTTCCTGTTGCGTTTCAACATTAATGTTTTTCCAAGTATTTTATCTAATTATGAAAATTCTGTCAGGATAAAAAACAGACCAGAACCAAATAAGGCAACATCAGTGAATAGACGTCAACTTGGGGCTTTGTTTGGATTCACCCGTTTTATGGTGAATTGGGAGATTTGTAGAGAGAGGAGGTGTTGATGGAGTTTGAACTTATCTGAAAGTCAATTTCACCCACTGAACTATTGTTATTCATCTATGACAATAGAAACATCACTTTTGCATTCTATGACTCCTTTAACCATTGGAATCTCTCAGGTCCTCCTCTATCTGATCTCCCAGGAAGCTGAGGTCTAACAGCTTCTCCACACGTCTAAAATTACATTTATTGGAAGGATGATGGTTTAATTTTCCCAGAAATTAATTTCTAACTCCTTTATTTTGAAGCATCAGATGAGCTTATTGGCGAACCTCGAGTAATTAAATCTCCAAACACACTCAGTCACATCAGGCTTCGCTTAAGAAAATCCCTTTATTGTCCTAAAATGGGCAAATTGTGCGACATTTATTCACTGAACCGACTCAAACAGAACACAGGCTGTATCTGAACACCCTAACCCCTAAATCCCTCCATCACTATATAGAGCAGAGACTATATAGTGAACTTTATGTGGAACTGACCAACAGATGATCAATTTTCGCTTTTTTTTTTTTCATCTAAACCGGTCCACTTATGGGACCCCCCCCCAAAGATAGAAGCACAGTCAAACCTACATTTTGAATGTGAAACACAATACAAATACACATTGTGGATTAACCGATCTATCCCCAAGCATCACACGACAACCATCAGGAGCGCCACTCACACTGCAAAAAACTGAAATCTAATTAAGTAATTTTTGCTTAAAATAAGGTTTTTTTTTTCTTGAATTGAGCAGTTAAGTGAGACACTTTGCAAATAGAACAAGATAATTTATATTTAAAACAAGAAAAAAACTATTCCAGTGTCTTATTTTAAGTGCATAATATCTAATTATCTTACTTAAGGAGTAAATATACTCATTCCATTGGCAAATTGTCTTATTTACCTACTGAAATTAAGGGTAAATACACTTAATTCTAGATTTTTTTTTACTGATTTCTAGATTGTTTTTGCAGTGCACCACATCAGCCTGTTTGCCAGATGTCACTGACTAGCGTTTTCCGTCCCAAAAAATGTTCATAAACCGCCTGGATATATGAAATCTCGCCCAAAATGAACCAAAGTCTATTGATCTCTAAGGCCATAAATCTAAAGAAAAACATTTTTAACATTTTCCTGAACTGCCAGATTGGGAAACATCCCAACCTGGGAAACGTTAGCCTTTAGATGCAAAACTCTATCATACAGCGCAACATATTTTTGCAAATTATTCAAACATAAATTCTCCAAATATCAAAGGAACATCATAGTTTGATTTAAAGAAAACATTTTAGCTTTATTATAATTTAGTTTGTTGCAAGGATTTTACAGTTTGAAGAAATAGAAAATGACACCATATTCCAACCGTCATCAGGATGAGCATGAAGGAAGGGCTATATATACTGCGTGCATCATTTAGGGAGTTGACATTGTGTTACCTCATGAGCTCCTTGAGTTATTTGCTGTCACAGGTAGGGGCTTTGGCCAGTGAGGATGTGTTGGGGCCGGTATGATTTAAGGAGGGCCAGCCCTCGCACGCTGACAATAAGACCAGGCTACCGGACACAGATTACCTGTCCGAGCCTGGTCACATGACTCTGCCTCCTGCACTGTGCTTGCACCATCTTTGTTATTTGTTTCTGCTGTCAGTAGAGACTGACATTCTTTGGGATGGGAGTCAGTATTAGTAACGATCACGTGATTGGGACGGTACAGGATTAAACATTAACGGGAGCAGACGGGAGCAAACCAATAGTAACTAAAAAAAACTAGGATCTAGGGTTGTCAAAAGTATCGATACTGAAAGGTTGTATCCGGATACAATACTCATTTTCAAAAGCATCGATACAGTGCCACCATCAGTGGCACCTAAACAGTCATTCATCTTATGCGCAGATTAGAGGAAAATGCACTTTCTGAACACTGTGTGATTGAATAATTCTACGCACTTTTCGGTTTCACACTTTGTTCTGTAACAGGTGCAGCTGCTGAGAATTATTTTTGTTTTTTAACTGGTTTGGCTAGTGTCATTGTTATGTGTTTAAAGCATAGCCATGGAAGGAAAACTTAATTTTAATTTTGTTTAAAAAAATTTAGTTTTTTTTTATCAAACTTGTTTAATATTGTGCACAGCATACAACATCAAAATATTGTTTATTGTATTTTGTTTATTAATGAAAACATTTCTGTTGAATTTTGGAGTCTTTGTTTTTATCCTTGTGGTATCGAAAATGACATTGAGTATCGAGTTGAAAAGTTTAGTATCGTGACAACCCTACTAGGATCGATGACAAAAAATAAAATTAAATAGAAAGAAAAAAAAATCCAGTACTGGCGCCGCCATTTTGTAGTTTTTTTCCTTGAAGCCGACACTATAATGCGAGTCAAAAAAACTACATGACCCAAAAACCAACAGTGCTTCCGCTCTGAGTTTTTCACCTCAAAAACAAGAATGGGAGTGGTGCAGGAGTGGGAGTCATTCTGAATGGGAGTGGGAGTAATTTCACCAGGAGTGGGATGGGACAGGAGTGTGTCACAGGCCGCTGTCACAACAAATCCCACAATGCTTTGCGAGGAGAGCTGTCGCAAAGCTTTCTGGCATATAGCTGACCATCTAGTCACCATTGATGGTCACTACATTGTGGGAAATTTCACTGCATTTTTATCCACTAGACGTTGGGACACTCATCTAAAACTTGCATTAACATTGATTTTAACATTTAACCTTTCAACAATCGTACTAAAATCTGACCTGTGATGCTAAATGTCTGAAAACAGTGAGAACAGTGACTGGTTTTCCAGGTGAGTAAGGGGGTCAAAGGTCAGTAAATGTCTACAGGAGCTCTGCTTTATACTGATGACGGGTGTCGTCATTTCTGCCACACCATAAAGTTGTTTCTAAATGTGAATCAGACTAAATTAATGTGGAAAAAACACTTTATGAAAGATGTTTAATCCAATAATATCTGCATATTTAGGAAAGATGCAAGCTGCTCTGCTAAGCACCAATTAAACAGTGGATTAAAGTTGGACTTTGGTTAATTTATGGATTACATATTTAAACCTTGTAATAGAACAGCAGAGATCAGGTTTATTAAACACCTTTTACTGTCACAGCTCCTTCTTTAAAGCTCAAAGGAAGGTTTTAAAGCCAGTGATTAACAGGAGCAGGAATGCAGAGGAAAGCAGGAAGGTTGGCAGGTTGCTGCTCAGCAACATTCCTCCTTCTGTTTAAAGCAGGTCTCACCTGCTGATTATCAGCTGCATCACGCAGGTGAGACATTCAGTCTGTGCTCCACAAACACTCAGAAATATGGATTAAAATCCTGTTTAAATCTTTTCCAACTGGAGATAATCTTTATGATTTCACACTGAAACCGAAGGAAACAGTTTCTGAGTTTATCTGAATGAGAGAAAAACAGAGACACAAACTGGTCGGACGGAGAGAGGCTCGTCAGGAAACAAGAGAACGAGGAAGAGCCGCATTCTGCTGCTGGGTGTGAGGCTGACTCATTAGGACCTGAAACAGAAAGACGGCAGTAATGAAGCACAAAGCATGAAAATATGAAGCAAACAGAAAGCAGCTGAACAAGATGAACGAACCCGTGTAAAAATGTGTGGCGGAGCAGGAAGAACCGCTCTGCTAAGAAAGAGATACTGAGCCGGACATTTTAGGACTCAGTATATTCTTTATTTTATCCATTCGTACTGCAGCTCCAAGCTTTCACTAATAAATAAATCATTTATTCGGTAAAAACGCATTCAGTGCCTCCGTTAGAACAAAATGATCAGATTGATCCTTGATCAATTAATGAAATGAAATTAATGATACCATCAGCTCATTAGTTATCACACCAATATTCCTGCAGCAGATTAAGAAACAAGAAATTAAACAAAGACAGCAACAGAAGCCAAATTAATGCATTGGTTAAATGCATTAATTATTAAATCATTGATTTAAGGAGCAGGCCTCTTATTCGATGGCATCGGTTCAGTGGAAATCTCTTAGCATCAATCCATCGTCTGTTCTGTCCAGCTTTCCTCGCAGATGTCGCCCCATCATGATGTTTTCTGTTGCAGAGTGTTTGGAAAGATTACAGCAGGATTTATTATTTCTTCAAACCTATTAAAATATATATTTTCAAATAGAACATCTCTGTCAGGATCTAAATGCTATTTTTGTTTATAACAGCTATTAAACATTGAATTGTCATGATCCCAGCTTCATGATGGAGGCTTTTCCTGCAGACGTGTGTGTGGTTCAAATATTTTGATTTTATAGTTTTAATTTTTTTTTTTACATTTAAGACATGAAATAAAAAAAAAAAGATACATTCACTTTGCAGAACAAATTCCCAATGTTTAAAAGCTCAGAGATTCTGACCCCTAGTGGGGTAATGAACGTACTACAAGTGGCCGTAAAATTATTTTTGTTTCTAAATAGAGATTATTTCCAAATCTTGTGTGCTTTAGGTCCATCTATGCATCTGCTCAGCTGAGGTTTTTTTTTTTAACCTTTGAAAACCGACCATCAGATCTTATTGAGGCACTTTGGATGATATGGAAGCAAATCGTTACCATATTTAAAATGAAGAAGCATTTTTTTTGGAAAGGCTTTTTCATTTTAGGAATGTGGCTGCATTATTTGACTCATAAATGAAATCAGTAATCAATCATCCTGTTTGCAAACAGGATGATTGATTACTGATTTTATTTATAAGTCGAACAATGCAGCCACATTCTTAAAATTAAAAAGCATTTCTGGAAATGCTTTTTCATTTTAAATATGGTAACGATTCCATAGGATGAGTCCTCTCTTTTCTGGGTGAAATTATGTTTCGGATCAGAAAAATCACAGCAGACCCCAAACTCTGCTTCATCTAACCTCTCTGGAATCACCTCTCTGCCCATTAACCTTCTGACCAAAGCAGCATCTATTATCCAGCTAAACCAGACCCCTCAAACCTCCATCCCACTCACCATCCCTGTCATCATCCCCTCCTCCAGCTACACTACATCTAATTTACCCACCTAATCCAGATTAGCAGTCTCTCAATCCTGCCCATTTTCTCTGAATCAGTGAATCAGGATTATTTTAATTGATTATGTGTGAGTCTGTTAAACTGTGATTATACCTGCCTGTTGCGTGTCAACATTCATGTTTTTACAAGTAGTTTATCTAATTAGGACAATTCTGTCAGGATAAAAGGTCATCATCATTTTGTATGTAGCAATGATTTGGGAATGAAATGATCTAAGAACATAGTGTAATATTTTGATAAAGCTGCAGCCATGGATGTCTCCTCATTTACAGACGTGTATGATGCAATGATGCAATGACCGGATGATGAGGCAAACATGCAGAAACAATGCTTCTTCCTGGCCGACCTCCTGGAGAAGCAATCCCTTTTGCTAAGCGCTGCCTTCTGTAACCCTAAGTATGTCTCTGGTCTGAGTAAGATTACAATTTATTTAACACATATACATTATGAAATTTTATTTAAAGAGTGTCAGGGTTTGGGGTTGTGGCTGGGTTATTTCCTCATCCTTCGGTTTCTTCCACCAGAGGGCGACTCCTGGGATTTGCTGCTGGGCTGAATCATCAGTTGCAGGATTAGTCCTTCTGCACCTGCAGATCATCAGCCTAATTACCTGAGCTGTATAAGAGGAGCAGGACTCCAGCCACACACACTAAAATCCTCAGCGTCTCAGAGCAGTTGGAAATACTTCATGTCACTAATAATTTGTGTTATTTTCAGCTCCCCGTTCTGAGAACCAACAAGTTACCAAGAAGTTAACTGGATTTATCTGAGGAAATAAATGTGATGCAGGTCCAGTTCAGTCAGAATCAGGAGATATTTATTTATTTATTTCACAATGAAAATTAGCGTAAATATCTGAATTGATCTGAGATCAGCAGAGAGTCAGATCTGTAATGCTGTGGTGTTTGTTTTGGTTTTAGTTTGGACTATTACTTCCACTAAATGCTGCATCAGCTCCAAACCACTTCCTGTTTTATCGTTGTACTTATTTAGAAATCTCATTTTAGACAACTTCACTTCCTGAGTGATATGTTTCTTTCTGATCAAAACAATAGAATCAAAGAAAAGTCACATTAGGAATATGGAGATGTGAAATTCCTTTCTACAAATCCAGAATGTTTATTCTAGATATGAAGAATGTCATTCTTGACAGTTTTTCAGATATCAGAAATACATATCCAGACATACTAATACATATCAAATTCGCTTGCCATAGCCTGATACCTTGACGCTATTTCAATAACATCACGGGGGAAACTTGTTTTCTATTTGAATAGTAGTGGATTAATGTTTTATATTTAGGTGCAATAACCTGTCAGCAGATGTAGATTTAGGTAGGACCTGTTCATCATCTCATGGGGTTCCTCCTCATTTTATTTCTGTCTTCCATCACACAGTAAATATTGAGTGGCTGTCTGACTGTGCAGTAGTTTTCTATAATGCTGTTATCACACATCAATATTCTCTCACTGTCACTGATATCCAGTTCTATTAAATTGTCATGATCGGCCTGTTTGCTCCTCCTTAATTAGTCATTCCTTTCACCTGTCGTTTTCCCTCCCTGCCTCAATTATAATTTATTCCTCTCACCTGTTTCCTGCTGGTTATATTCAGTTCAGCCTGAGCATTCAGTGCCAGATCATTACCTGTCTTTCTGTCAGTCTGTCTGTTCAGTTTTTGCCTTGGTTCATGTTCTGGAGCCTGGCGGCCAGTGGAAAGAGGGTTTTAGTGTTTGTCTCGTCTCCTGATCGTCCACTGTTCCGCTCCCCATCCTGCAGTGTCCGCGAGCCACAGCTCCACTTTAGCTTTCTTTATTTAATAAACGTTTTGAACTTTCCTACTGACCATCTCTCCTTGAATACTGGGTCCATCTGTCTTCGGTTCATGAAATAAATACCTTAAAAAAGTCTGTAATGATGCTAATGTGAGGATGGATGAGGTGTATGTGATGGATTGATACGTTGGCAGTCATTGAGATAACTTTCTGAATATAAAGGACATCTGTTCTATTCTCTCTGAATTAATGCCGCTCATTCTTTAATTCGATTCTGCTCAAAAGGTTCTGCTATGTTTTTATTTTTAACATCTAATGTCTCTAACCGGACTAGTTCATCATGTTTTTTTTTTTTTATTGTTCTCAGAAATTAAAGCAGAATTTTCCTGAGTAAATCACAAAATAATAAGGTTAAGTAATCTTTCTTCATGAAATGGAAAACTGACCTTTTCCCTTATTTCAGGTTTAAACAGTTTTCAGTAAACCTGCTACGTGAAACGGAGCCCAGCGCTGCAAAAAAACTGTAGAAAAACAATCTTACTAAAAGAAAAACTAGAACATAAGTTTAGGCTTTTTTGAACTCAATTAAAAAAATCTTTACAGAAAAACATATTTTCTAACATACTGCATAGATAAACAGTTTAATGGTTTACACATTTTGATTACAATCTAGGATAAAGATAAACCATGATCAGAAAATAGAGTTACAACAAAATCCGTCATGTTTACATACAGTATGAAACAAATATGGTACAGAAAAAAAAGATATTTAAAGGCAATGTGTTCAGCATTATGACATCAAATGTTGCAAAAAAAAAAAAATGCAACTACATATAAGTAATATGAGACATTTTACTGTTTAATTCTTATTGACATGAATATTATCAAATATTTTTTAAATATAAAACAAGTAAATTATTTTTTCTTAAAAGGTTAATGAACTAAAATGAGGTTAAAAAAAGAAAAGTTAAGCATTTATGGATAATAAAATTGAATAAGCAAACAAAGTAAATAACCTGCTGTGAGTTTTTGAGCTTATCTTCAATATCTTCTGCTTGTGGGGAAATTAATGCTCTTTAGGTTTAAGGAAAGTTTTATTTGCATTCTTTAATCAGAAATCCCATCAATGATTGATGGAAAACCTAAAATTAAAATCAATTTTTTAAATTTTGCATCGAAAGCTTGTATGTGTCATTGTCTTGGTTCTGTTGTTCTTTACTTTGCTCCTTGTTTTCTAGTTTTATTGGTTTAATTCCAGTTTTGTTGTAATTTCTAGATATGTTAGTTCTCATGTTTTTCTGTTCTCTGTTGCCGTCTTGTGTGTTTTCCTTTCCCCTTGGCTCCCTCGTTGTCTCCTCTCACACCTGCTCCTCGTCAGCTCGTTAGCCCTGCCTTTGTCTCAGTCAGCTATATATGCTCTGCCTCTGCTCTCACTCCTTGTTGGTTCCTTGTCATTGCTGTCTCTTCCCATGCTGTTGTTTACCTCCCTCGTCTCTACCTGGCTCCTTGTGTTTGGTTTCCCCAGATTCTGGTTTAATTTTCATTATTAATTGGATTTTTGGATTCCTGCATTTGTTTTCTGTTTTTTCATTATTAAAACTGCAAAAAATCTCCTCAGCCTCTCTGCCTCTGCATTTGGGTCATCAAACCACAACTAAACCCTGACAGTATACTCACTAAGATGTTTTTATTTTTTTTAAATCAACGATGCAGGCTAATTCACATGTTTTTGTGACATTGTAATATATTACTCATAATTAGCACGCAATTGTTTTGGAAACAGCGATACAGACTAAAGTCAACTCCTTGTAATTAACGTGTATGAGAGACGCCATGTCCTTGTAAAGGAGCTAGGAAGCAGGAGCTCAAGGAGAAGAGAAGAGAGGTGGAGGAAGATGAAGCTGCAGCTGGAGCTGTAGCTGCCAGTTTGGACAGAACTGAGTATAAAACTGAATAAATAAAAGTTAAAGCAGGGACTCCAGCTTTATTTGTAAGGAATCATGATGTAACTAATAATCTAATTTCTTTAAAATGAATTTTAAAGTGAATGTTAAAGAAGCTGAAACCACAGCGCCCCCTGTCTTTAGACATAAATGGCTTCCTTCAACCCTTTCAAACCACCTGTCCTCCTCATCTGAGGTGTATCCTGTTCATAATTCTCCTGGTTGTTAAACATGGAGTTTAAAACATAGAGTTTAACAACCATGAGAAGGATGGGTGGGTCATTATTCTTTCTCTTTGAATTCATCCAGGAAGAAGATCTTCCAAGGGATTAAAAACAACAGAGCTCCAACTAGAGCTGCTATAGAGCAGTGGTTCTCAATCCTAAAGCTCAAGTACAACTGCTTGTGTAATTTAGATTTCTCCTCACTACCACACACCCAACAGATATAAAACAATTTAAAATATGTTTCTCCAGCACGTGATGGCTGCTGAGCATGTCATATAATCCTTTGAATCAGACGAACAGGTTTGAGAACTGCTGCTCTGGAGTGAGCTGATAAAGTCTCTATTTAGGTGTTAGAATACTTTCAGAAAAACTGAGCCAAAGTCTGGTTGCCACCGATTTATTCCTGAATTTCATAGATGCGTTGTGACACAGCAGTTACCTAATGGTTGGAGAAGTCATACGATCACTAGTCTGGACCTCAGATGGGTACCCTGAGTTAGATCCTGAACCACGGGGTTCTCTCTGGACTCCACTCAGTGTGGAGCTGCTCTCTGATCGATGCTGTTAAACCCAGAGGATAGATTTCCCCACTTGGACCATAAAGGGATTAAACCATCTTCCTTACCTCCATCATTCTCCATCTTTACTCAGCTTCCTCCCACCTAACGTCTCTGACGTCCCTTGGTTCTGACTTCTGATCTAGACAGCCGCAGTGAATTGAGGGCACTCTCTCTAACTGTCACAGGTAAAGCTTTAAGGCGTGTCTTAGTAAAACATTCCCCTAGTTTTTCTGAGATCTTATCACTGTACCAAACACCATAGTTCTGCATTATGATCCTCAAAGCTCTGATCCAGCTTAACTGATCTTGATGGCACTGATAGAGAGATTGAAGAATGTCAAAAATGTCTTTATCCCTGGTTTTGAATGGTTCTGGTCTGGTTTCTCCAAGTGAAATGTTGAATCTTGCAGCTTGATCACTTACTGATTTCACTATATCACCTAACTCTGTCTCTATACTCTGAGCGTTTTGATTAGCAGAGTAAACCATGGCACAACCGTCCCAGATAACAGCACTGGATGTGCCTAAGAGACTCTTGATAAAGACGGTGAAGAGCAGTTGAGAGAGGAGGCTTCCTCGAGGAAGACCATGAGGATCTTGACCAAAGGAGAGAAACCTTTCTATCAGAGAACGAGCTGAAAATGAAAAACCAGAATTCAACAGTTCGTCCATCAGAAGATCATGACTGATGGTGTCAAAGGAAAAACTGAAATCCAAGAACACAGCTTGAACTGTTTTCCTTTCTGCTGTTGCTTTCAGCCAAGCAGTTTCTATTTGATTGATTTCATCCTGAACTGTTGCTGAGGGGATTAGTTTCCACTTAATTAAATACTTTTTTGACTGTAAAAACAGAGCAATATCAAAGATCCAACCTAACATAACGTGGAGACTGTTAACATGTCTGAGCTGAGTCATGTTATTCAGGGAAGATGGGATTCTCATAAACTCTTTCAGCTCAGAAGGAAACGTGTCGCTGTTGATGGATCTGTTCAGGATGTGACAGATGGGAGCAGAGATGTCATCAGCTGAACGTTTCAGCAGGTTAGCTTCAGTTTCATGGATTCCATGAGTCACATGATCACAGAGATGCTCCAATAATCTCTTCACTGTTTCAGCATCAGTCTCTTTAAAGCTAAATGAACCTGATCTCTCATCTTCTCTAGAACCTTCAAAGACGGACTCTAAATCTTTGGTTCCAGTGTAGGTTTGACAGCAGGGATCCAGATGTTCTACCTTTGAGGTCACAGCTCCTTCTTCTGTAATGTTGATCACATATGAAGGCAAACTTTCTCCCAAATACTCTTCAAATACTTTTAAAACCTTTTTAGGATCATTTTTAGCTTCCTCAAATATCTGCTGGAAATATCTTTTTTTATTTTTTTTAACAAAATCTTCCAGCTCTTTTTTCTTCAACCTCTTTTTCATTTTTCCTACTGCCTGATCTCTTTCACTGATTAAAGTTTCCAACCTGTCCTTTGGCCTCAATGAATCATAAATATCTTTGGTCTGAATTGAGGCGTTTTTATCTGCTATGGAGAGAAACTTCTCAGTTAACATCAGCAGAGCTTTCTCAGGATCGGCCTCCTCACTGACAGCTTTCCAGTCAGCACTTTTTATGTCAGCAAGAAATGTGTCTAAGTTGAAGTCTTGATTTGACCTCAACCTTCTGACCCGTTTAGGAATCTTTATTTTGACAGTGACGGAAATGAGATTATGGTCACTGCAACCAGTTACCCTGGATTCAGGTTTATAGCAAAGATCTGCAGCATTTGTGTAAATGTGATCAATGCACGTTGCTGATTTGTCGGTTAGTCTTGTAGGATCTTCTACAATCTGCTTAAACCCCCATTTAGATGAAACTTTTTCAGCGATATAACTCAGCAGAGAGTCTTTTTTAAAGTCAATGTTAAAGTCTCCCATCACGAAAATATTTTTCTCCTCCTTCTTCAACATCTTAGTTATGCTCTCATAGAGCTTAACCAAATATTCTGTATCCTCATTATTTGGTATGTAACAACATCCTAGTAGAACTGGTCCGCTTTTAGTATTCTCCATCTCAACCCAAATGATCTCCACATCAGGATTCATCAGGTCGGTCCTTTCTTTAGCTTTAACATGATCCTGAACATAGAGAGCAACCCCCCCTCCATAGCAGTCCCTGTCCTTCCTCCACATCCTGAAACCTGGAATATAAACTTTACTGTCTGCAACTGAAGCGTCTAATTTAGTTTCACACAGAGCCAAAACATGGACCTTATCCCGGGATATTATGTGTCGAATATCTTCCGTTTTGTTCCTGAGGCCATTTATGTTCAGAAGAGCCACTGATAATTCTTCATTAGTTGTTTGTGGTGGAGTTTCCCTGGCAACGACTGAAGATGTCCGCTGGTAAGGTTGTCTTTTTCCATCTGGAGTGTGAGACGTTTTAAGACACAAAGTCATCCCAAATATTAAAAAAACACTCTGACTGACTAGAAGACCAGGACAGGAGGCCTTTCACAGCTGATCAGATCTACTGGAAGCCTTTAAAGACAAAGAAAAAGTTATTTATAGTCAGAACTTAACAGAGATGCTGCAGTTTCAGATGCAGATCAACCTTGATGTTCAGCTTCTCACCTTCAGGATGGAGGGACAACAGATCTTCTTTTTCCTCAAGGTCCTAAAGGCCCGCAGTTACAGTAAACCCCTTTAAGTCTGGGTTCAGTCTCTGAAATCACAATAAATCACAGTCACTGTTTCATTCACTGTTGAGTTTTTTTTTCTAAGCTTCTTTAAATTTAGACGTAAATTCTTAGACATTAGTGAAAAATTCTACGCCGTTAATCACCACATATTATTAGAGTTCCTAGAAAATTGGGTTTCCATCTTTAGTAAAGTACTAGACTGGCTTAAATCCTACTGAAAGGACAGAGCTTTTTGTTCAGTATCTGTATGCAGTAGTCTAGTTGTGATAAAAAAGAGAGAAGGTGGGTTTTTTTAGAAGCATAGTTAGCTTATAGTTAGGGACTAATGCAGAGGACACATTTCCCACTGGGATCAGCTTCATAGTCATGGTAGGACACTTCTTTGATTTATTTTGCTGAGGCTACTCGTAAGCCCACAGCTAAATCAATCAATCAATGAACTTTATTGTCAACTGCAATTCACATTGCAATCGAGATTTCAGTTTCAGTGCAAACAGTTCATCACAATACATCACATACATTTGGGTCAGGTGGGGGGCTTAGTGGGGAACAGTTTTACTGAGGCCATGCATGCTGCAGAAAGCTGCTTTTGGCGCATTCTTATGACTTCCCAGGTCCCAGGTGGTTACCTAAAGCACTGCCTTTATCTCTGTGGAAAGCCAGTAGCCACATTGAGGAAGAGGGAGGGGGGAAAGCATATTTCACAGTTTGTCCTTGACAGTATACAGTTTGAGATATCAAGAAAAACCTCAGCACAAGAAAAGCACTAGTAACATAAGACAGACATTTCAGCATAGGGTCACATCGGAGGTGGAGTCACATGACGTCAATCTGACATTTGTGTTCAGTTTGTCCATGAACGCTGTCCACAGGCCATTGTCCTTGATGAGATGGAAGTTTATCAACAGTTCTGGGCGCATCCACAGAGGTTCACGGGTAGGGTGGGGGGGGGGGCAGCTCCTCTGTGCCCTTTCGCCATAACATCCATCGGAGACTTTGATAAGGGGGGGTAGGTCGAATCCAGAATAACACTATTGTTTGGAGAGCAGGCTGCACAGGAATTTCCTTCAGCCTTAAGTCTTTTCTTGCTGTCTCTACGTTCCAAATCCAATATTCCAAATTTGTTGGGCTTTTCCGCCTTGAAGATGCTATGACGGAAAACATTTGATTGACAGATGACCGTTGATACACTATATTGCCAAAAGTATTTGCTCACCCATCCAAATTATTGGAATCAGGTGTTCCAATCACTTCCATGGCCACAGGTGTATAAATTCAAGCACCTAGGCATGCAGACTGTTTTTACAAACATTTGTGAAAGAATGGGTCGCTCTCAGGAGCTCAGTGAATTCCAGCGTGGAACTGTGATAGGATGCCACCTGTGCAACAAATCCAGTCGTGAAATTTCCTCGCTCCTAAATATTCCACAGTCAACTGTCAGCTGTATTATAAGAAAATGGAAGTGTTTGGGAACGACAGCAACTCAGCCACGAAGTGGTAGGCCACGTAAACTGACGGAGCGGGGTCAGCGGATGCTGAAGCGCATAGTGCGAAGAGGTCGCCAACTTTCTGCAGAGTCAATCACTACAGACCTCCAAACTTCATGTGGCCTTCAGATTAGCTCAAGAACAGTGCGCAGAGAGCTTCATGGAATGGGTTTCCATGGTCGAGCAGCTGCATCCAAGCCATACATAACCAAGTGCAATGCAAAGCGTCGGATGCGGTGGTGTAAAGCACGCCGCCACTGGACTCTAGAGCAGTGGAGACGCGTTCTCTGGAGTGACGAATCGCGCTTCTCCATCTGGCAATCTGATGGACGGGTCTGGGTTTGGCGGTTGCCAGGAGAACGGTACTTGTCTGACTGCATTGTGCCAAGTGTAAAGTTTGGTGGAGGGGGGATTATGGTGTGGGGTTGTTTTTCAGGAGCTGGGCTTGGCCCCTTAGTTCCAGTGAAAGGAACTCTGAATGCTTCAGCATACCAAGACATTTTGGACAATTCCATGCTCCCAACTTTGTGGGAACAGTTTGGAGCTGGCCCCTTCCTCTTCCAACATGACTGTGCACCAGTGCACAAAGCAAGGTCCATAAAGACATGGATGACAGAGTCTGGTGTGGATGAACTTGACTGGCCTGCACAGAGTCCTGACCTCAACCCGATAGAACACCTTTGGGATGAATTAGAGCGGAGACTGAGAGCCAGGCCTTCTCGTCCAACATCAGTGTGCGACCTCACAAATGCGCTTCTGGAAGAATGGTCAAAAATTCCCATAAACACACTCCTAAACCTTGTGGACAGCCTTCCCAGAAGAGTTGAAGCTGTTCTAGCTGCAAAGGGTGGACCGACGTCATATTGAACCCTATGGATTAGGAACGGGATGTCACTTAAGCTCATATGTGAGTCAAGGCAGGTGAGCAAATACTTTTGGCAATATAGTGTATATGATTGGCTGAATTTAGGTGTTCAGGCTGACGTAGAACTAACTGCACTGTATAGGATAACGTAAAAAAACAACAACACAGATTTTAAGACAGGATTTTCTTTTATTAGAAATTTTCTAACTTTTGGGACAATATGGTCTGACAAAGAGTGCATTTATATACATGTTTAAGCTAGAATAATTTGACATTTAAATAGGATTTCCCTACGACTCTAAAGCTTTCAGGTTTGCCTCACAAACCCAAAGGAGATCCACGAAAAGAGAAAGAACCTTTGCATTTTGTTTTTCAAAAGATCAGCTACCCAAGAAAAGACCAACCACATTCATAGAGGATGCAGAAAAACTCAGTTATCCAGGATTAATAGAAGAGGAACCAGAGGGATGTTGTCATTTTATTATTAATTATCTTTATTCATTTATTCTTTTTTTGGTCCATTGAAAATCTTTAAAAACTTAATTAACATCACATCTACCAAAATTAAACATCCACAGAAGTGTTGTCTTATGTCATGCTAAGTTTTTATGAAATCTAAAGCCTCTAAGATGGTCTGAATTATTTAGCTGTTTTGTCAATCCTGAAAAATCTAATAAGATAATGAGTTAAGATTTTTAATCCTTAGCCTGTTACAACATATTCATACACAGTGTAGTTTGTACAAGATTCAATTTTAGTGGTTCCCTTATTAGTGTCAGTAATTCAGTAATAACTTATTAGTTACCAATTGGTTATGTTACTTGAACTGCAAAGAATAATTAATAAACCCAGTTTGGAAATTGTTATAATTTAGAATGCAAGTATTTTAACAGGGCCCATTTGTCTTTACTTTAGTTGTCTGAAATCACCAGAATGTAGAAAATAAAGTATATTGTGTGAATGATTTTCGACATAACTACAGATCACTTATTGTTACTCAGTAACATTTACTGTGCTAGAAAAATTCAACATTTTACCACTTTATTTCAGTTAAATCCTCTGAAAACATACAACCTATAGCTGCACCTGTCCTCATCTAACCCTGACAAGGGTTGCATGTCCAAATTCTTTCAAAATCTCACATTTGAAAAGTTGGCAGACCTGAGTTTCTGTTCCCGGGAAGCTCTTATACTGAAAAAATTGGACCTTTCCTCCTGGACGGGAAGCGAAACGTCTTCAAACCTTGGAAACCAAGTCCAGTGGATTTTTTTTTTACTTTTACGTACTTACTAAGAAGAGTTGATTTAACAAACAAACTTAAATCAAGTTTACCACCAAATTTGTCTTTTCAACAAAAGATTAACTTTTGTTTTGCTACTTAATTTTAGAAAGAGAGGCACAGACATATAATAATGCACACAATCACGCAGAAAGACAAGTTAGAGGCGCAGATTATTTTGTGAATGTGAGAAGAAGCCAGAACATCCAGAAAGAACCTGCCCATGCACACTGCATGCAGAAAGACCGGGGATCAAACCCACAACCTTTTAACTGAAAGGCATCAGTGCTACAAACTGAGCAACAGTGCAGCCAAGAAAAAAAACAATATCTTCTATTTCTGATCTGAACAGGGTCAGTTAAGGTCAGGTATTCATGGATATTTTACTTACAATTATTTAGTTGAGAGCTTATTTCAATAGTTTTGTTTAGTAAGATGCAATACATGTATTTGTCTGTTTAGGGATATAGATTTACAAATAAATTAAAAACAAAGGGTAGCAGTAAATTCTACATAAAAAACTAGTTAATATTTATGGGAACAAAAAGTCGTTTTTTTTTCAGTTTAGAGGCAGCTTCATGTTTTTTACAGCTTAGGATAAATGCCTTTACTCAAAGCTGTGGACTCTCATACAAACACTTTGAATCAGTCTTATAAAATCTGCAAAATGGAAAAGAAAAAGTACCTAACCTGTTTGTAAAAGCTTTGAGAACGTCAAAATCCACAGGTCTCCAAACAGTCATGGAGATTAAATGAGTAAAAAGTTGGATTAAGTTAGGATGTTGGATATCGGAGCTCCACGGATTCTTCAGCTTCTTCCTCTGGTTTGAACCGAAACAGGCAGCCTGTTATAGGAAGCACCGCACTCTGCCTGATCCCTCCTCCCACTCAGTGTGGGAGCAATACCACATTTACCTCTTATGCAACACATTTCAAAATGGGAAACACCCAGATTTCATGTCCCGTGACTCACTTCTCACTTTTTTTTTTGATAACATGAAAAAGTGATGAGCTACTTTTTAACCTTATAATGCATTTCCGTAAAGAATTCTTACAGTAAATAATATGATTAGTGATGATGAAAAAAAACGTTGACAAAAGCGGAGCTTCAAGAGTCTTTTGGATGGTTTAACTTAAAAACTAGTTTTATTTTGTGTGGTGTGGCTTTAGAGATAGAACATAGACTGGGTAGGAGAATCCACACCAACACCTCTATGAGTCTCAATATATATGATGGGTCACAGAATACGGTCTAAGACCAGACATTTGATCAGCCAAAAGAAGGACCAGCGATCAGACGGATGATCATGGTCTCCAGGCTGGAGCCGTTCCAGTCCAGCTGCTTAACCACAGGAAACTCCTCTCATCCAGTTCAGAGCGGATTCCTTTAGTCTGATTCATTTGTGAAAAACTCTGGATGTTTTTATGAGCTTCTTGACAAAGAGCAGTTTTTTATGTTTGGGCCCAGGCCACAAAGTCTGTTTTAACCTTTACTCACACAAGCAAGCATTAAAAATATTCTATCAAAAACCGGTGAAGTGGCATCACTGCAAAATTATAAAAAAATACAACATGATGACATTTGAAAATTGTTATAAATTTCTCGTTTTTAAAAGCTATTTTTAAATGCCTTAATGGTCTTGCCCCTGAGGTAATCTGTAAATTTGTTTTAAAGTATGCAAATGAAGGAATCAGGACAAGAGCTGGAGCTAGTGGGAACTGCAGGATTAAAAGAAGTCGGACATCTATGGGTCAGTCGGCCTTCTCAGTGAAAGCATCACATCTCTGGAACTCTTTGCCTCTGGAGCTTCAGTCACAGACTGATATTCGACTTTTCTCCACAAGATTGAAAAAATGGCTCAAAGACAATGAAGAGTGTGAGCACTAAACTGGCTTGTACTGTACATTTTTTATTTTTAATGCATCTGTGTGTCGTTACTAACCTCCCTCCCCCTTAATGCTAACACCTTTTAAAAGCCTAACCAGGGACGAAAGCTGCAAATTAGCCCATGGCTACAAGCCTTATGTACTTGGACACCTGTTTGGTTGCAATGTTTAATTTTACTGTCCCTGTCAAATAAAAAAATAAATAATAATAATAAAAAAAATGTTGTTTTTTAAGTGGATTTCTTAGTCTACATTTTTTCTTGGTAAGAATAAAATTTCGCTTTTAGGAAATCCTATACACTACTGTTTATGCTCTAAAAACATTCTAAATGACTTAGTTTTGAGTAAATTATGGACGCTACCCACTCAGGACACTTGGAATACATTGGACGAGCAGTATGGAGGAATATTGACACGTTTTTTGTGGACTTTTATGGACCTTTCTGCCTCTGGCGCCATAGACCTCCATTATTTGAATGTCAGCAGACAGCAAGAAGCCTCCCAGATCTCCAGATGCATTTGAGATATCAAAAAAGTACTCCAGAGTGTTGTTCAGCATGGGGGTGAGTAGAAAATGAAGGCTAATCATGTTTTGGGTGTACTATTCCTTTAAGCTGCTGGTTGCCACTACTTAGACGCCAGACTGTTTGCCAGTTTGGGGTACTCTAGCCAAGCCTTGTTAATGCTGAGTCTAATCTGAGTTTTGCATTCTGAGTTTTTGTCCTCTAGCCAAGCTGAGATCTCATTGAGTTTTATTGAGCGCTTGTTTCTCCCTGAGTCTCAACTTTGTTTGTTCTTTGCCTTTCGGCAGGAAGCCATCCTTCAAACTGGACCTTTTCGGACCGCCTTCTCCCAAGTGGGATCAACTGAGTCTTACACTGAGCGACGGATTCCAAACAGGAAGTTTGGATCCAGCCACCTTTGAGCACGCTGAGATCACTGAGTAAGGAAATCATCGTCCCCACGACCCGTTTAAGTACCATAGGAAAACTGAGTTGCAACCAGCGGCTGTATCAATCCACTCCGTCCGAGTTCTGGGTAAACCCTGTTCCGCCCTCCACCGAATCAAACAAACTCTGGAAGACCAACACACAGACTGGAGTCTACGTGTCTCATTTTCTCTGGAAACGTGAGTGGCAACAAATCCTTTCCTTCAAGATTAACAACTCCAATTTCCCACTGAGCCTGAATCTAACAGTCTGTCTTCCCCTCGTCTTCCAGTTTCCGGCTGAGCAGAGTTCGGAGGAACTCTGCACTGAACTCAACTACAGATAAAAAATATAATTAATAACCACATTTGTAAAGTTCTGTGAATAATATATATTTTATTTTGTTGTATAGAATACATTTCAGTAAAGACAATCAGTCCTGTTTACATATGACACACTTGTACAGAAAATGAATATCTGAAGTCAGTCTGTTCAACATTAAATGTAGCAAAAAGAGCCATTTACATATCATTTATATCAGAAAGGTAATGTGTTTAATTACACAGATGTGAATAACTTGCATTACATTTGTGCTAAATTTAACCCATTAAAATGATTTTTCTTCATAGATTCAGGAGGTAAAGAAAAGATTTAGATTTTTTTATTTTAACAGTGTCCTGTCTGGCGATGTGGCAATAAGAATAATTTTCTTGATGCCAAAAAGTGCCTAACAGATTTTACTTTTCCACTTGTTAAAACAAGAAGCTTTTTTTGAATATGATAATAAAATTATAACTGGCTTAGCAAACATACATTTATAAGGGTTGATTGAAAAGCCAAATTCAAATCTCACAATTACTAAATGCATGAAGGAGGAGATTAAAACACTTTTGTAGAAAGAGGCATCAAACATTTACCTAACATAACTAATCAACTCTGTCCTCTGCAAGCTTCCTGAATGTTGCCTTAGAGCCATATTTCTTTCTGGACGTCTCAGGATGGCTGTAACATCGCTGATGTGGGCTAATTTACATGTTTGTGTGACATTGTAATAGATTACTCAGAATTCACTTAAAAATTAGATGGAAACAGTGATACAGACTAAAGTCAACTGCTTGTAATTAAACTTTATGAGAGATGCCAGGTCCTTCTAAAAGGATCAGGGAACCAGGAGCAAAATGAGAAGAGACGTGGAGGAAGATGAAGCTGCAGCAGAAGCTGCCAGTTTGGACAGAACTGTGTAGAAACGATCTCTGAATAACTCTGTCAAAGTTAAAGCAGGAACTCCAAATGTATTTGTTAGGGATCATGATGAATCTTATAAATAATCTCTTTGGAATTGGAGAGTTAAAGATGAGGATGGGCCTCCATGTGCATAAAAACAGCAGAGCATCACTTGAGGTGCTCTGGGCAGTTTTCATCTATGTGCTGGAAAGCTTTACAAAAACTGAGCAAAAGTCTATTTGCCTCCTATTTTAGCCAGAGAATCTGTACACACATTGTGAGGCAACTGTGGTTGGAGACTGTTAGCGCTGTGTCGGGGTCACAAGATCACCCAGAGGTTAGATTTCCCTACTTTAACCATAAAGGGATTAAAACATCTTCCTTACCTCCACCATTCTCCATCTTTACTCAGCTTCCTACAACCGAACATTTCTAACATCCCTTGGTTCTGACTTCTGATCTAGACAGCCGCAGTGAATTGAGGGCACTCTCTCTAACTGTCACAGGTAACTTTTTAAGGCGTGTCTTAGTAAAACATTCCTCTAGTTTTTCTAAGATCTTATCACTGTACCAAACACCATAGTTCTGCATTATGATCCTCAAAGCTCTGATCCAGCTTAACTGATCTTGATGGCACTGATAGAGAGATTGAAGAATGTCAAAAATGTGTTTATCCCTGGTTTTGAATGGTTCTGGTCTGGTTTCTTGTTTAATTGAAATGTTATATTTCTCAGCCTGATTCCATACAGATTTTACTTTTTCATCCAACTTTGTCTTTATCCTCTGAGCGTCTCCATCAGCGTAGTAATGCATGGCCCAACCACTACAGATTAAAGGATAGGAATATTTAAAGAGTTTCTTAATAAAGACTTTAAAGAGGAGTTCAGAGAGCAAACTTCCTGGAGGAAGACCACAGGAACCTTCACAGTGGGAGAGAAAGCTTTCTATCAGAGACCAAGCTGGCCACGATAAATCAAAATATAACAGTGTTCTCTGTAGCAGGTCATGACTGATTGTTTCAAAGGAAGAACTGAAATCCAAGAACACAGCTTGAACTATTTTCCTTTCTGCTGTTGCTTTCAGCCAAGCAGTTTCTATTTGATTAATTTCATCCTGAACTGTTGCTGAGGGGATCAGCTCCTCATCAATAAAATGCTGCTTGGCCTGTAAAAACAGAACAATATCAAAGATCCAACCTAACATAACGTGGAGACTGTTAACATCTCTGAGCTGAGTCATGTTATTCAGGGAAGATGGGATTCTCATAAACTCTTTCAGCTCAGAAGGAAACGTGTCGCTGTTGATGGATCTGTTCAGGATGTGACAGATGGGAGCAGAGATGTCATCAGCTGAAAGTTTCAGCAGCTTAGCTTCAGTTTCATTGATTCCATGAGTCACATGATCACAGAGATGCTCCAATAATCTCTTCACTGTTTCAGCATCGGTCTCTTTAAAGCTGAATAAACCTGATCTCTCATCTTCTCTAGAACCTTCAAAGACGGACTCTAAATCTTTGGTTCCAGTGTAGGTTTGACAGCAGGGATCCAGATGTTCTACCTTTGAGGTCACATCTCCTTCTTCTGTAATGCTGATCACATATGAAGGCAAACTTTCTCCCAAAAACTCTTCAAATACTTTTAAAACCTTTTTAGGATCATTTTCAGCTTCCTCAAGGTTCTGCCTGAAACCTATTTTCTGTTTTTTCTTAAAAAGTTCCAAAACTTTTTTTTTTAACTTCTTACGGTTGTCGCCTTCTGCTTGATCTCTTTCAGAGATTAAAGTTTCCAACTCCTCATCCAGCTTCAGCGCATCATAAATATCTTGGGGCTGAAACAGGATGTTTTTAGTTGCTATTGTGAGAAACTTCTCGGTAAACATGGTCAGAGCTTTCTGGGGATCAGACTCCTCATAGACATCCTTCCAGTCAGCACTTTTTATATCAGTCTGAAATATCTGCAGATAAAACTCTTGGTTGGACCATCCAACCCTTTTAGGACCAACCAGTTACTCTGGATTTGGGTTCTGTGCAAAGATCTGGAACATTTGTATAAATGTGATCAATGCACGTCTTTGTTGTTTTGGTCACTCTTGTATGATCTTTTACAATCTGTTTAAATCCCCAGTGTAATGAAACCTTTTCAGCAATATAACTCAGCAGGCAATAATCTTTTTTAAAGTCAATGTTAAAGTCTCCCATCACAAAAATGTCTTTCTCCTCCTTCTCCTTTAACATCGCAGTCATATTCTTATAGAATTTAACCAAACATTTAAAGTCTTTTTTTTTGTCTTTAATTTGTGGTCTGTAACAACATCCCAGTAGAACTGGTCTGCTGCCATAAATCTTCATCTCAACCCAAATGATCTCAGCTGTAGTCTTCATCAGGTCGGTCCTTTCTTTAGCTTCAATATGATCCTGAACATAGAGAGCAACCCCCCCTCCATAGCAGTCCCTGTCCTTCCTCCACATCCTGAAACCTGGAATATAAACTTTACTGTCTGCAACTGAAGCGTCTAATTTAGTTTCACTAAGAGCAAAAACATGGACCTTATCCCGGGATATTATGTTTGTCATGTTTTTCCATTATACTGTATGGTCTAAAATATATTTTAAAAAAAGATGAATCAAGAAACGGTACGATCAGTTTACATGGGTGGTGAATTCATCAGTCAATCATCAGATGCATATTTTTAAAAGTGGACAAATATTTGCTTCAAAAGTGTTTCGCTGCCATCAAAATGCTTCAGTGTTATTCTATGGGGTTATTTTGTTGAGTAAAAGCATTTGGCACAAATTGGAGAGGTTCAGAGATGCTGGTGACACCGAACGTTCAAAGTTCAGCTCTGAAACTCTTGTAGCTAGAGGTCTGAAATTTTCTGCAGTTGTGGTTTACATAATGTAGAACAAATGTAATAAAATGCCATTTCTAAAGCATGTCTTTGTTAGTACTGTTCAAAAAACACCAATTCGAGAAGAAAATAACTTTCAGTCATGTTTGACCTGATGAAGTTTAGGATGTGTTTTAGTCACACTTATTTAAATTATATTTTCAAAAACTAGAAGATGTTAGCTTTTAAATGATGTATCAAAGATATAATCTGAGCTTACAGTACAGCTCCTCAGTTATATGCTTTTCCATTTGGTTATGAAAAATAGGTGAGGATGACTTAAAATTGGGCAGGTGTTAAGAGGTTTAAGCTCTTAAGTGCGGTAGCTTTCCTGGACTCCCCAAAGTGGACTATTCAATGGTAAATACAAAACTGCAAATAAGTCTGTAAAATTCCTGACTGCCTTTGGTCAAACCAACACCAGTTGGTATGTCAGTTGAGGTGAAATGTCTTGTCTTAATAAACCATAAACCCAACCAGTTCTGGAAAAAACACCAAGAATGAACTTACATTCATACAGACAATAAGCAGTTATAAAAGCTGTTTTCTCCCAGACAGAAACAGAAATGGCGTCCTGTCAGTATCCTATCAACAGTTTACCAGAAAACTGAGCAGAACCCAGTTGAGCTTTGCTGTTATCCGTGTTCAACAAAGGAAAGGAATCAGAACTAGTGATGGCAGTAGTGATGGAGGAAGAAGGTACTACAACCTGATGTTGCAAAATATATGACAGTTCCAAATTCCACCTTTTCTATTTTTCTGCTGTAAAATAAATCTAAATTTTTGTCTTAAATACCCTAGATCGACTTAATGAATCCAGAGCTTATGTCTTCAAACAATGAATGCAAACTGTTTATAAGATGAATCATCACTTCCTGCTAATTATGGCCTCTGGCTTTTTGTGCAGGTAAAACCTAAACAAATCCAAACTTATAGTCAGCTCATTGGAATGTTTGGTCTGAGAGGAGCAGGGAGGTTTCAAGAGTCAGGAAAAACAGGTGATCCCAGTCGGCAGCTAAAAAAAAACTGCTCCCATTTCACCTGAGAGACAGAATGTCAGGTGATGACATCATGGCATGATAGCCAGAGTCTTTTACATCGCCTCTATGCCAATGAATTGGACATGATTTTATGACGGACTTAAACAAACTACTTGATTTCTCCTTTGTCCTAGAAAATCTCCACACTGTGGAACAATAGACGATCTCTTATCTTAAATATGTTGGATCTTATTTACCTCAGACTGGTTCTCCAAGGGTTTAGCTGGAAGATCTGGATGTGGTTGTGCTCCAGGGAAAGATTCTGAAAGGCAGGTGCAAGAACACTTAATATCACTAATCTCACAAATTTACAATCAGCCAGAACATTTTTAAAAAGAGAATAGTTTTCTGTTCAAAATGATGTAAAAATACCAAAAGAGATCAAGTTTAGAGGGAAAGAGGTGAAATAGAATCTAAAAGGTATAAAAATATGTTTTTGAATAAAAATCTTTAGAGAAAAATATCATAGAAAGACATATAATATAAACAGTTCTTTAACACAGTGTAACTTTTGCTGCTTTCGGTTTACTGGAATATTTTCTTCCAAGTTTTATTTTTATATTATTTACAGAACTATTTCTGACTGATCTAAAATCTGAATATTTTTGATGATTTTTGATGATTATCTAACAGGACTCAGCTCAGGTCAAAACAGCCTTCCAACAGAGTTAGGCTTCTATGGTGTCTGCAATACACAGAAGATCCAGGAAATAAACAATTTAATTATGATCATTTATTCATGAAATCCAAACTGGACTTTCTATCGTTTAGATCAAACACAAACTAATCTGAATTCAGTGTTAAAACTAAAAACCTTTCCTAAAGGTGAGGAGCAGCTCCTTTTTTTACATCACATCAAAACAAACAATGTGGTCTGATCTATTCATTTTAAATCCGTGTTTACTTACTTATCCGTCCCAAGATTTCTGAGATGTCAAAAAGTTGCAGGATGAAGGTCCAGTTATCACAGCGTCGGATCAAAGAGCTTCAATGTGTGCTTGTTATTCTTTTAAATTTGCTGATTGAAATGAAATCCAAATGCTCAACCAAACCAACGCATCACCTGCTCTTATATCCTCTCTGTTTAGGTGAGTCACCAGAGTTTTACCTGTTTGTTATTCACTTGGATTTATGCCAGCGCAGATGTAAATGATGTCGGCTAAGTGGTTTCATGTGATCTAAAAAAAACTTTCAGAGTGAAACAAACACAAATGACCAAAGTGTTAAATTACACAACAAAACGTATGAGGAATTATGCAAATAAAGGTGGTATCAATGATTATAAACAGCTAAAAAAAAACAACTTATGTAATACTATCGATCCAAGAATCAACCGAGTAATAATTCAGAAATAATAAAATATAAAAAATAAAATAGAAAATAAAAAAAAGGAAATTCCTCAAATTAAAGTAATTAAACGTAAAAATAACTATGAGTCTAAACTCTGATCAGAAGGCAGTAATGTCCAAAGATTTGGTTATTTATTCTAGATGTATCGTCTGTTTTTGTACCAGCATCAGATCAGAATCAGAATCAGACATAGTTTAATAATCCCAGAGGGAAATTACTTACATACATCTGGATGTAAAAGTTCATTAAAGTTAATTTCAAAATTAAACAGGATTGTAATCATTGATGGGCTTTTAATTGATTAAGGTCTGTCAGATAATGAACAACAAATCTGTTCCATTCAGTTTATTTTGGACAGTGTAATTCCCAGATTGAACCTGAAACCCAATAATTCGGTGGAGACAAGGAATAAATTCTTTTTAACTCAGTTTAATTTTATAGTGTCAATGAACAATACATAATTTTGGGGTGCTTGAAAGAGCCAATGACCAGACAAAGCTTCGATGACAAGAAAAGGTAGAGAGGACCTAAAGTTACCGATTGAACTAAGACATTCTGCAGAGTGGGAGAATAGAGATAGAATGAAGCAGAATGATGAAAAAGGGGTCCCTATGTCCTCCAGCAGTCTAAGCCTATAGCAGCATAACTATAGAGATAGATCAGGATAACCTGAGCCACTCTAACTAGAAGCTTTATCAAAAAGGAAAGTTTTAAGCCTAGCCTTAAAAGTAGACAGGGTGTCTGCCTCACGGACTAAAACTGGTAGTTGGTTCCACAGGAGAGGAGCCTGAGAACTAAAAGATCTGCCTCCCATTCTACTTTTAGAAATTCTAGGAACCACTAGTAAACCTGCAGATTGAGAGCGAAGTGCTCTGTTAGGAACATAAGGAACAATCAGATCTCTGATATCAGATGGAGCTTGGCCATTTAAGGCTTTATATGTGAGAAGGAGGATTTTAAATTCTATTCTGGATTTAACAGGAAGCCAATGAAGAGAAGCCAGGATAGGAGAGATATGATCTCTCTTTTTCATTTTCATCAGAACTCTGGCTGCAGCATTGTGGACCACTCAGCGTCTCGAGAAGATTTCTTCCAGGGCTGGAAGGACTGGAAAAATTCCCAGAGGAAGGTTTCCTGCTGGAGATTCACAAGAAAAAAGGTAAATGCATGAATAAACTTAATTATTCTTCGCAGGTGTGGATAGTTGAAACGTTTAGACACTGCACAGAAAGAGTAACCAGATGGCAACCTCTGTTGGACAAACGGTGGAACTGAAAAGGAAAACAAACTAACCCCACAAACGGGAACCCAACAGTGTTACTAATACAAAAGTTATACTTGAAAGGAAAATATTCTGCCTCCATCCTGGAGAGAAACATCAGCTGTGCTGCTGCCATCAACACCTTTGTTTCTAGATGTTGGAGCTTGGCCTGTTTTCCAGTGTAGTCCTGTTTCTCTGACTGTGACTAACTGGATGTGCTCTCTTCATCCTCTGACATGGGAGCTGGCTCGGAGCTCGTCTGCCTGGCTGTGTGTTTCCTAGATGGGGCCGCCTGTGGAGCTGGTTGACAGTTGCCTTTCGTATCTATGCTTCTTTTTCTATGTCTGCTTCTGTCTCCTTGAACCCCAGTGGGCCTCGGCAGATGGCCGCTCACACTGAGCCTGGTTCTGCTGGAGGTTTCTTCCTGTTCAAAGGGAGTTTTTCCTCTCCACTGTCGCTACAAGCATGCTTAGTGTGAGGGATTGCTGAAGAGTCAATGAGTCGATGCAATCAGCTGGTTTTCCTTAGATAGAAAACTTTGAATCAATCTGACTGGATGATCTGGAAAGTTCCTTGAGATGACGTGTGTGGTGAATTGGCGCTATAGAAATAAACTGAATAGAATTAAATTCACATCGCCTCTATACCAATAAACTTGACTTCTGTTTATGATAGATTTAAACAAACTGAACAAATTATTTAGTTCTGTTTATTAGTCTTATGTTTTTTGTCTACTTGATTTATCCATTGTCTCCCCAGTGAGAAATAAAGGATTGCTTATCCGTAGTGTACAATCAGCCATAACGTTGTTAATAAGGAAAAAAATTTCAGAACTGTTTGACATGATGTAAAAAGACAAAAGGAGATAACAGCACAAAGCTCAGATGGAAAGAGATAAATCAGAATCTAAAAGGAATATAAATATGTTCTTGAATAAATATTTTTAGAAAAAGGACACCATAGGAAGACCAGAATATAAACAGTTCTTTAAAACAGCATATCCTTTGCTAAAGTTGGAATGTCTGGGAAATTTCAGTCCAGATCAGAGTATTTTTGAAATAAGATTAAGTGGTGATGTGATATCATAGCTGCCATTTCGATTTCCCTTATACTATCTGGTAATCTCTCCCTCTCCATTTGGATATACGTGCATTTGAGAGAAAATGACTGAAGTGCACAGACGGCTCAACAGCCCCCACATTGCTTGTACACTTTTTTGTTGCTCTGTCTGGAGAGAAATATCAGCTGTGCTGCTGCCATCAACACCTTTGTTTCTAGATGTTGGAGCTTGGCCTGTTTTCCAGTGTAGTCCTGTTTCTCTGACTGTGACTAACTGGATGTGCTCTCTTCATCCTCTGACATGGGAGCTGGCTCGGAGCTCGTCTGCCTGGCTGTGTGTTTCCTGGACGGGGCCGCCTGTGGAGCTGGTTGACAGTTGTCTTCTGTAAAACACCTCTTTCAATCTGACAGAAATTTATTTGAGATTGGAACAGTGGGAAACTTTAAGTGCATCAAGGATCCAATAGCTTCCTCGGCCTATGAAGAACTCCAGACATGTAGCCTCTGCTACCTTTGTCTCGTTTATTCTAGATTTAAAGTTCAGATTCTAAAGATATGAGGAAACAACAGGAAATTGCTAAGCAAAATCTGTCTTATTAAATCCTAAGAAACTAAATGCTCACCAAAAAAACTTAAATTTACTTTTAGATATATAAAGGTAACATTGACTTTAATAGATAACTAAAATACTAATTACACTATTAATCACCATTAAATAATTAAATATGTCATGAGATGTAAAGGCACCTCAAACTAAAATGATAGTTTAAACAATTAAAATGTAATTACATTATTTATAAAATCTTTACTTTATTGATAAACACTTAGCTAATTAGTTATGTGTATTTTAGGAGGTTGCCAGTCTGATCTAAAGTTACTTTAGGAGTCACAGAATGAAATGTTTTGGGTCCCTAGAGCGTAGCCGCCGTTGGCAAGGGCTGCCTGTCACAATTCCAGTCCGTGCGTGGATGAAGTGATACACGTGCCGCTTTGTTTTTTAAAGATATAAATATAAAAAATATAACCGCGGATGCCTGGGGGACAGTGATGCGCCTAGATGTTCTGAATGCTGGCGTACCATAAAGAATAAATTATGAACAGTTTAGTTTGTGCCTTCAAGTCGTTGCCCGTAGGAAGACGTTACTGGATATAACCTGACGGAAAATCTTCAGAACAGCTCCAAATGAGACAAAACTCATATGGGTGAGTAGAACATGATGAAAACAAAACGGCGTTCCCCTTTAAATTCGCAAATCAATCTGAACGGATTGTCACAGTTCTGGTGTTGTTGTTGTTCAGTTTTGCTTTGCTCAATGCTTTCTAGTTTTAGTGGTTTTATTCTTATTTTGTTGTGTTTTCTTGTTATTTTCAGGTTTTTATTTGTTGCCCTCTGCTTCAGGTACTAACACAGGAAAAAAGAAGAACTAGCATCCTTAGAAACTAGACCAGGCAGAAAATGTGAAACAAGAAGATAAGCTGGATTGTAGCATGTTGTACTCTTACTCGTCCTCTTCCACTTCATCCAGGACCGGGTCATGGGGGCAGCAGTCTCAGCAGAGACTCCCAGACTTGACTTTCCCTAGACTCCTACTCCAGCTCTGCTGGGGGAAGCCAAGGCTCTCCCAGATCTAGTTAGTGACATAGTCCTTCCATGGTGTTCTTGGACGTTACTCGACCTCCTTCCAGTGGGACCTGACTGGAACTCCCACTAAGGGAGGCTTCCAGGGGGCATCCCAAAAGATGTCTGAGCCACCTTGGCTGAGACCTTTCGATCTGGAGGAGAAAAGGCTCTTCTCACGCTATTTTTAACCTACCAGGAAAAAAATAGTTTGAAAAGTAATTGATAACACGACATGATTTACGTCCAAACAACGTCTACATTTGGTTGAAAAGTGAAAAGTGAAAAGCCTTAATTTTCAGATTGTTGTGTTTTCTGGTTATTTTCAGTTTTCAGGTTTTTATTTGTTGCCCTCTGCTGCCCTCTGGTGTTCTCCTCTTTCCCTAGCTCCTTTCCTGTTCTGCTCTGTTCACACCTGCTCCCAATCTGCTCGTTAGCCCTCTCTTTGTTTCAGTCTCCCATAAATACACTCTCTGTGCAGTTCCTTGGTACTGGTTCCTCGTCTAACTTCCTCTAACTCTGTCTTCCTCCTCGTGATAGTTTTCCCCCCTGATGTCTCCATGGTTTATGTTTGGTTTGGACTTTTTTCATGTTAGACTTTTGGATTCCTGCCTCAGTTGTTTGTTTACTCTTTATTAAATCATCAAGAAACTCAAACCTCAACCAAATCCTGACACTGATATGCATTTCATTATTTTATCCTGGAATCATGTTTGATCTGAAACTTTATTTTTTCCGTAGCAGGAGACATCTGGACAGTAAAATGTTTTATAGTTAAACAGATACTCTATGTTTTGGGTCAATCATTAAAGATAGACCTCAAAACTAAATTTTAACTGTGTGTTATACATAATGAAGTAGAAATCTCTTCCATTCAGTTTATTCATACTGTTAGAATTATTGTTGTCACTAATGTGCTTGATAAACCCTTCCCTACATGTTCTCTATAGTAGACGTATTAAATAGTTTCTTACCCATAGATGATCACCCTGATCATCCTTAATAGAGGAAGTTCAGTAATGTGGATTTGATTGTCCTTTATCTTAGAACGTCGTGTTATCTCAATATAGCTGGAGCCAGTGATGTCTCATTACTTACAGATCTGTTTATGATGGAATTATGTGATCATTTGGCAGGGTGTGACTCTGCATATCTATAAAATGTTATCTGTTATCCAGGGTTATAAAAGGAAGGAGAGCTGAGAGGCCAAAGATCAAGCAGGCATGTAGAGGGTTGGGATTTAGTGATGAGGTCTGAGTTTTCTGAGGAATTTGGAAGTTAGAAACTGGAAAATATCTGATAAAAGTGGGAAATAAGAGAAAGCAGAAAGAGGCCGGGACAGAAACATTTTAAGATCATAGAGTTCCAGGTATCAGTTAAATACAGATGTGAAGAAAATATTTTTGGTGGAAATTGTTTGAGCCAAAATGAACCACAAAATATCTTTAATTCATGAGACTTTATTTACAAAACAGCTTACACAATGTACAGACCACTCTTCCAATCAATGTGAGATTTGTTCAATTCTTGCTCTTTATCTTTGGGTTCAGTATGAGATCCTCATGAACTTGTGAGGTATTGGCTTCTCCACTGCGACAGTAATGAGATTGTGATCAGTGTAATCAATTTTTGTAGAGCTTATATTGTAGCACAACTTTGGTATATTGGTGTAGATGTGATCCATGCAAGTGCTGTGTTGCTCTCTAGTTGTTAGCTCTATAATCTGAAACAATTCACATTTTCTTAATTCTGACTCAATTTTTCTTTTCATAGGAGTGTTTTTTGACCAGTTAATGTTAAAATCCCCCATCAACAAAATATGTTTCCCTTTCTTAGATTCTTGTTGCATCTTTACAAAGATTTGACTCAGATCAACCTTGTCATATTGCCTCGGTCTGTAACAGCAGCCCACTAATAGTGGTTTAGTATGAGGCAAATACATCTGAACCCAAACAACTTCTTGGTCAGGATTCATCAGATCAATCCTTTTTTTCGTTTTAATGTGGTCTGGGACATAGAGAGCGACTCCACCTCCCAGACGATTTCGGTCTCTCCTGTAAAGCTTGTAACCATCGACAGAAAGGTCTTTATCTTTATCTTCTTCATTCAATTTAGTTTCACACAGAGCTAAAATTGTATGTTTTTTAAGCACATTTTTAACATATTTATATTTCTTTTTAAGGCTATTGATGTTTAGGAGAGCTACAGATAAATTATCCGCATCGACTGTGGGTTTTGACATAAACATGATTAAGTTAAAACAAGCTGAAACAGGTCCTTGTCTTTTTAATCAGGTACACCTAACCCTTTACTGAAAACACACACAGAAAAAGGTTAGATAATTAAATTTCAGTCCAACTAACAGGATATGCAAAACCAAGATCAACAACCTGTTTAATTCAACAAAATAGTTTTACAATATTTTCGTTCAACATTAACAAAAATCAGGAGGTCTAATCATTAACAATAAAAAGCCATTCTGAATAGAATTACTTCTCACTTAATGACACTCTTCTAGTGAACCAATACATTTGTTATTTTAAAAAAACAACAACTTTAAATCTGAATACAGAACTCCATAGATTTACATACATACAACATACAGATTCTACAACAGGTCACTGGTCTGAAATTATCCCAGCTAGTTTTCCTTCCTTCAAAATGTTTATTAATTTACCTGTTAAACTCCTCCACTAGATCCAGTCTAAACTAAACTAAGCTGTTAAAGCAAATGACAGAAACTTGCTAAACTCCCTTTTTTATAACTGAAACACCCCCCCCGCTTATCTAATAAGTTACCAATGTAGAGATTGCAAACATGATGATTCATCCTGTAGATAAACACAACATAACAGAGTTTTCAAAACTCATATAACCCTTTGCTCTGCTATTTTCCACCTGGGGGGGCCTAGAGGCTGAAGGAACCAATAGGTTTTATCTGAGGCCAACTGAAAAAACAGAACTCATTAAAGACCAAAACATCTGTGGGTTTTAACACCATATCTAAAGCAATTGGATATTTACTGGTAAAAACCCAGTTGTGGTGGGAAATTGCATTATCTGCTTGTGTGCGCTAAAGAATTTGAAGGGTGGTGGTGGGGGGGCACATTGGCTAGTGGAGGAGGGCTGGAGTTTATCAGGTAGATAAAACGCAGGCACTGAAGGACGGACAGCAGGCTTCTCTGATACCCCACACCTGATCAGGTGAGATGGAAAACATCATCTTCCAGCCGGCATGCAGCTGGCGCCATCTGTTGGAAAAAAAACTAAATGCTGAAAACAAAACAGGAAATTAAGTCCTCCAGACTCCAACGTTTGGAACTGTTATTGTCTGTAGGCCACAGTCTGCCTGCTTCAGGGCTGGTCTAAGATCGTTTTGACTTCCAACTCCTAAAAGGGGGGGCTCAGAAAAGCTCTTTGTTAACCCAGTAATTGGAGCCCCTGGTTTTGTTTTAAGGTTCTGCATTCTTTACCTCTGAGTCTACCTCTGGCTTTGCATCAGCTTGTTCCTCTAAATACACATACAACACACAGACATCAGTTACTATCACAGAAAAAAGAAGAACTAGCATTCTTAGAAACTACAGTAGACAGAAAATGTGAAACAAGAAGATAATCTGGATTGTAACATGTTGTACTCTTACTAGTCCTCTTCCACTTCATCCAGGACCGGGTCATGGGGGGAACAGTCTCAGCAGAGACTCCCAGACTTCACTTTCCCTAGACTCCTACTCCAGCTCTGCTGGGGGAAGCCAAGTCTCTCCCAGGTCTAGTTAGTGACATAGTCCTTCCATGGTGTTCTAGGTCGTCACCTGGACCTCCTTCCAGTGTCATGTTCGGATTAATGTGTCTAACCCACATGCAGAACACTCGGAGGCAGATGAAAAAGTTCAAAGATTTATTAATAAAAAATGTACAAAGTATGTTTAGATCCAAGAGGGGGCTTGACTGGTCACGAGTGGGTTCACTGCTGAGGAGGACAGAGAGATTAGTGGAGGTCCAGGTCTTTTGCAGGTTGTGAGTGTTCAGGTCTGTACCTGTTCGAAAATGGAGGAGAGCTGCAGGGGGGGGGGGACCTTGAGGGTCCAGGGGTTGTCGGCAGGCTGAGGGCAGAGGCGGAGGCAGAGCTTACTTAGTGCAGGCAGATCACAGATTGAGTTTTCCTTCCAGTAATCTTCTGAGAGCGGGCAGGCAGATACTTGACAGAGACAGCTCTTCAGAGTTTCAGGTATTCACGCAGGATCAACCTGGAAGGCAGAGAGGAGAAAAACGGGATCAGGTTTGGTTTACAGAAAGTCTGAGTTCACAGACAGGCAGGTTGGCTCAGGCTTGCTAACCGTTACTGGCAAACACTCTGGCACTGGAGTGAAGCCCTCCGCCTCCGTAAGTACGGATCTCCTGATGAGCAGATGAGAGACAGGTGGTGCGGTCGGCTCATGCTCCAGGAGATCTCGTGCGCCCTCTGGTGGAGAAAGTAGAGAAACCTCCAGATCCCAACATCCAGTGGGACCTGACTGGAACACCCACTGAGGGAGGCTTCCAGGGGGCATCCCAAAAGATATCTGAGCCACCTTGGCTGACTCCTTTCTATGTGGAGGAGAAGCGACTCTTCTTACGCTACCTCTAACCTACCAAGAAAAAAATAGTTTGAAAAGTAATTGATGACACGACATGATTAACGTCCAAACAACGTCTACATTTGGTTGAAAAGTGAAAGGTGAAAAGCATTATTTTTCAGATTGTTGAAAAGACGTTGAAAACTAGATGTTCAAACATCTTTTCAAAGTGTAATGTGGGATGAAAGTGGGACAAAATCAGACCAACCAATCACAGCCCAGTTTTCAACAAGGATTTCAAAATTATGACGGACCGACCAGATTTAGCCTGAAAAGCATCTAAATGACATCTAGTGTTTGGGGGGAAGGGAGATCCCAGCCACCTTCCAACGTAAGCTCATTCTGGACGCTTGTATCCGGGATCTTGTCAGTTTTCATGACCATAGCTGAGGGTAGAACATGGACTGACTCGTAGATCAACAGCTTTGCCTTTTCTCTCAGCTCTCTTCCTTTAAAATAACAGAATGATGCAGCGTCTGCACTATAGCAGCAGCCGTCTATCACCCACCTGCTCTATTCTCTTCTCATTCTTGAACAGGAACCCAAGATACTTAAACTCCACCACTAAAGACAAGAACTCTCCTCCAACCTGAAGGGGACAGGCCACCTTTTTCTGGTTGAGAACCAGAACCGTGGCCTTGGATTGAAGGAGCTGATTCAGATCCCAGCCGCTCCAAAATTGTCTGCGAACTGGCTCACTCCAGCAATGCAGACCAAGCTCCTTGAATAGAGACTGGGTAGCCCCTATTCAGTGTGCCTGACTGCGTACTCTTGAAGCGCCCCCCCACAGGGCACCATGAGGGACACAGTCAAAGGGCGTTCTCCAGGTCAACAGAACACATGTGGACTGGTTGGATAAACGTCCATGAACCTTCAAGTATCCCGCAGAGAGTGTAGAGCTGGTCCATTGTTCCATGGAAAGGACAAAACCACACAGCTTCTCCTGAAGCCGAGGTTATTAAATCAGCCGGACTCTCCTCCAGCACCCTAGAATAGGCCTTACCAGGGAGGCTGGGAAGTGTGAACTCCCTATAGTTAGAGCACACCCTTAAACCAATGATACCTCAGTTGACAGTTTAAGTTTAATACTCAAAGGCAGCTCAAAACAAAAGGGTTTTTAACTGATTAAGATGAAAAATTTACGTGACATGAGAGGTAGTGTTTACCAAAGCAAACTTTGAACAGGAAGAAACCTCCAGCAGAACCAGGCTCAGTGTGAGCGGCCATCTGCTGAGGCCCACTGGGGTTCAAGGAGACAGAAGCAGACATAGAAAAAGAAGCATAGATACAAAAGGCAACTGTCAACCAGCTCCACAGGCGGCCCCGTCCAGGAAACACACAGCCAGGAAAAACAGGACCACACTGGAAAACAGGCCAAGCTCCAACATCTAGAAACAAAGGTGTTGATGGCAGCAGCACAGCTGATATTTCTCTCCAGGATGGAGTCACAGCCAAACAGGAACAGACCAGATGAAGCTACTATGAGAAAAAGCAGAGAGAGCAGAACGTTAGAGATTGAACTAATAGATTCTGCAGAGTGGGAGAATAGAGATAGAATGAAGCAGAATGATGAAAAAGGGGTCCCTATGTCCTCCAGCAGTCTAAGCCTATAGCAGCAGAGCTATAGAGATAGATCAGGATAACCTGAGCCACTCTAACTAGAAGCTTTATCAAAAAGGAAAGTTTTAAGCCTAGCCTTAAAAGTAGACAGAGTGTCTGCCTCACGGACTAAAACTGGTAGTTGGTTCCACAGGAGAGGAGCCTGAGAACTAAAAGATCTGCCTCCCATTCTACTTTAGAAATCCTAGGATTCGTTTTGGCTGTTACCTATTATCGATTGACCTAATTCTATAAAAGCATTAAAAAATAACAGATCACAACACTATATAATCATAAAACATGGCCTTTTTATCCTTTAACCCTCCTCAGCCTCTGCCTATTGTTACTGTAGAACACTGTTTAAAATCTAACCCTTTGGGTGACAAGAGTCAGAGAAATCTATAAAATTTCTAATCTACAAATATAGAGCTTGGAATCCTCAGGTTGTCAATTCAAAACCGACTGCCACTCTGGCTCTCTGAGCTAGACACTTAACCCCTGATTGCTCTGTGCAGCCCACTGCTCCCAAAGGGGATCAGTTAAATGCAGGGTACATTTCTCTAATGTGAGATCATCCATATATCCATCCATTTTCCGTCACTTTTTTCCCAGCTGGGGTCGGGACGGGCACTGGTGGCTTATCTTCAGCTGTCTAAGGGGGTGAGGCGGGGTCCACCCTGGACAGGTCTCCAGTCTATCACAGGGCAACACAGAGACAAACACAAACAAGGACAAAGACAACCAACCATTCACGCACACAGTCACACCTAAGGAGAATTTAGAGAAGCCAATTAACCTAACAGTCATATTTTTGGACTGTGGGAGGAAGCTGGAGTACCTGGAGAGAACCCACGCATGCTCAGGGAGAAAATGCAAGCTCCATGCAGAAAGACCCCAAGCCGGGAATTAAACCCAGAACCTTCTTCCTGCAAGGCAGCAGTTGCAGCACTATTGTGACACTAAGCAGCCAATGTGAGATCAATAAAGTTCAATTAAATCAATTAAAAGCAAACATTTTTAACTTAAAGGTCTGTTGTAAACCACACTCACTACTTTTTAAATCCAGCTTTAATCCCAAACATACATTTTCTGCTTAACTGAATCACAATACTTACGTTTTTAAAGGAATTGCAGTCAACAATCACATTTATATTTGGCCACTAAAGTGTTTTTCAAACCTTGACCACAAGATGGCGGCCAAGATCCTTCCTAAGAAAATGTTCAGGCCCTATTCCCTATGTGACAACTTCACTGTAAAAAGAATCAGACAAAACCTTTTTATACAACAGAGAGGATGACTGATGGACCTCAGATTTGCTTTTAGGACGATTAAATATCTACACGGTCGAGACAAAAACCAAGGGTTCAGGGCAACGTCTAGAGCAGGAGGTCATACTGTCTACGGATTCAACCAGGAGGCATTCCTAACCACAGATATATAAAACAGTTTCTAAGTGCATGCTAACAATGTGAGCCTCAGTATGTGGGTGAAATACGTAATCAGCTCTACGCCACGTTCCTAGAATACTGAGGCAAACACCCCTGTGGTTAAACACTTCATTGAACATGACAGGAAATCAGTGAGAGCCACAGTTGATGAATGGAAGCCCAGGTGGACCATAGCTCAGAGTCGAACGTATCGGATTGAACAGACTTAATACTCTAACACTTCAGGGCTTCAGTGAGCGGGAATAATCAACACTCTGGGATCTGTCAGGTTTTTGGTCCATGCAGAAAAACTCCATCACCTGCCATTCTTCAACCTTTGCCCTGCTTTTACCATCGCTGCTCTGCAGCACCGGGTGAAAGTCTGTCTGCAGAGATGATATTTGCTCTTTTTCTGCCCTCCACCAAATTTACACCACGCCTGGCTCCACTGCATTCTGCTGAGAGCTTCTCTATCCTCGTGATTGCACTGTGTTCACTCTGCTACCATGCAAAGTCATCAGATGGTGCAGAAAAAAAACAGCAATTAATGCAGAACTCAGACCAAAACACGTCTGTTCTTCAATGGGTGCTCAGCTTATATTCATTAGTTATTTATTTAGGTGCATTCAATGTAGAGGTGGGTATTGCCAAATAAGTCACAATTCGATTCGAATCACGATTCACAGGCCACGATGCGATTTTATCACGATGCATCACGATACTTGAATTATTGCGATGCATTGCAATATTTTCTCCTCCATGTTTTGTTTTTGAATGACTCGGCGCAGTACCCCGCAGCCGGAAATGCTTGTGACACAAGGCAGCGTGCGTCAACTCATCCGCAGCGACATCTACTGGACTGGAAGTTGTATTACACTTGTTTTTGGCTGATGTTCGCCAACCATTCATGCAATTTTATTTATTCATTTTTGAAAATTAATAATCGATACTTGGAGTCAAGAATCGATGCAGTAGATCACGAAAATTAGAATCACGATGCATCATCATGACACACCCCTAATTCAATGTTGATAAGTAATGTCTTTAACACAAGTTGACGTATGTAGCCCAGAAATTACTCTGTTTTTCGCTGCTGATTCACACAAAGATATTCTTTTATATTTAAAAAAATAAAACAAAAAAAATAATATTGCTTTTAAATATCTGGTCCATCTTTAACATATTTTTTTGAACATACAGAGGCTTTGATGGCTCAGTTTCAAAGTCCCTTTTCCATTTCCACCTAAGAAAAAAGGTAAGATCTCTGGAAATGCACAGCTGTGATGTCACTCGGTCGGTCATTACCCGTTTATTATCTTAAGCAAGAAGTCATTTTAAGCTGGGCATACACTGCGATTTTTTTTGCACCTATCGGGACGACTTTCCAATCGTGCGAGAATTTTCCAATCGGTCCGACTTTAAGCTTGATTGTGCGTCGTGTAGTGAACAGGGAGTACACTACAACACGACAACCTCCCAATCAGGAATCGTAAGGGAGAAAATCAAACATGTTTGTAGAACTAATCTGTTCTGTTTTCCCCTGTTTCCAAAAAACGAATTAAATATGCAGGAAACTTTTCTGGTGTCAAGGTTACGTCTTTGCATTTGGATAAAAATGGACTAAATCTGAGAGTTATTGGATGTAAAGCAGATAAAGAAAAACTCTCCGCACTTGTTTCAATGGGCCGTTATTATATTAAGACTTTTTATAATTTGTTAGTATATTTAATTTACTTTAAAGACACAACGTGTAACCTTTGTCATATTTACCGTGTCCCGAATTCCTCGTTTTCCAGCAACTTTTGTTTAAATTTTCCCCATTATCCAGGTTTTTCTCTGCCTCAAACTTCTTTTGCAAACATACAGCTTTACGATCAACCCGATCGCTTTTTAAATAAAACATTTTAAATTCCACAATAATCACATTTATTCAATTTTAATGCCAGTTAAGGCCTTAATTTAAAAAATATTAATTTAATGATTTTTTTTAAAGACCTGTGGAAACCTTGTTCTATACTAAACATTAAAAATAATAACAAAGATCTACGACTCTGTACCAGGAGCAAAGTGTTTCAGGCTGCGTCAACCAGCAAACTGCTTTCTAAGATAGACTCTTGTTTTTCCTCGATCCCTTTATGTTTTCTTTTTTAAGCCTCTTCAGAAGATTTAATCTTTTTCCTTGCCTCAGTCATGCAGAGGCATTCCGATCAGGAATCGTAAAGTCGGGAGAAAATCAAACATGTTTGTTTGACGGAGTCAGATTAAAGAAATATGCAAGTGGGGGTCACTCGAGTGGCTGGAAGTTGGAGGGGATTTTGCTGGGAGTTGGAGGGAAGTGGGCTGCCATTTTGCCGTTTGACTAGGAAGGGCCATTTTGAATGGCTGCTACTGCAGTCAGTTTGTCAAACCTAGCCTAGATTTAAATCTGTGTCCCTGCTGTCTCAGCCGGGATCATTACCAGATTATTTTAGCTCTAAACATCGTTTTAAGACTTTTTTTTAGGCAAAATGGTGCTCCTCAAAACTTCATGTTTGCAGTCAGTTCATTAAGATTATCATTGTGTTTTTAAACATGCTTTTTGAGTGGCAAAGTCCCGTTGATAGACCAGTCTGGCTGCTAGCCTAGTTAAGCTAACCGCGTGACAGTAGTAGGAGTCATCAAACCGGCTAGGAGCAATGGGGATTTCCGTCTGCCTGATATTCGTTTGCAATGACCAAAGCGTTCATGAGGTGTGTAGTAAGAACTGCTAGCGCAGAATATAAAATGTTGTAAGCTGGTGAAGATTCTCAGACATCCAGGTCAGAGTCATTCCAATAAAGTTATAAAACAACCACTGGACTTTGTTTCCAAGTTTGAAGACGACCTCAGGAATAGCTATTTTATTTTGAATTGAAAAAGCATCCTGGATGGGAAGAGAAACATCTTCCAACTTTGAAACAAAGTCCAGTGGATTGATTTTTTACTTTTTTTGAAGTGTAATAAGTTTCACTGGAATGTTTTAACGTTTTAAGTTACTATAGGTAGTAATTATAAATTGTTTCATCATACTTAAAGCACATTCAGTTTAATTTTTGCAGAAGATAATAGGTGACAAGGTCTGCAACAGAGGGCCCAGACAGGGTCGATACCGCGGACTCATGTGTAAAAAATCAGCCTTTTGGATGACCAGTCAGACAAAGGACAGGGGATCAGGACACATGTGTAACAAAATCTCGACTAAATGCTTTACACATAAATAGAAGGAAGCATCATCATCTCTAACGCTTTTTTACGACACACAGTATAGCGCCCCAGACATATTTATTGGTTATTAGACACAAACTTTGAAATAAAACAAGTAGTTTTAGCAAACTTATCAGCAGCCTGATATTCAGAGAATCTCTTGAGGAATGCAGACCTCTTCCTTTCTCTGCCTTCTTTCTGCACTCTGGCCGATGTGCTTAAACTCTGCTATCATAAAGCCATGTCTCTGTGAGCACTTTGCAGCATTTAGAGCTAAAACCAGCAGAGTCAATATTTAGACGTCTTCATCCAGGTGGGGCTGGAGCATCGGAAAGCTTAAAATATGTGAAAGCAACCAAGAAATGGGATTTTTAAAGGTTAATAAGACTTTTTTAAATAATTTAGAGAATAAAAAGGAAGAAGCTTAAGCTTTTTGGGGAAATCACTCTGGGAAACAGAGAAATCACTTTGGTATTTACTGGTTTCTGCTCAGAGTGAAAATGTTTAATTTGTTTAGCTGAACTTCTCTGGTAGAAAATTTTAACAGTCTTATTTCATTAGGATGGCCTGCTGCAGGGAAAACACGATGATCCAAACTAAAGACGGGAACAGGAACGGCTCTGCAGATTTCAGAGATACTGACTTATTTTTGGCCTAAAGCTGCAAGAAGTCACTCTGTGATTGAAATGGAGGGTGAGTTGACTCCAGGCGAGCAGAGATTAACCCAAACATCAGGATCTTAAGGCTGGACTCTTTAGTTTAACTTCTTACAGGTGGCCTGGAGTTTTATTGGATGGATTTCCAATAAAAATGAAAAACGTCCAAAGCACAAAATGACAAGAATAAGTGCAGATGTATGCAGCCAGTGTTGTCGAGTACAAATACTTCATTACCTTAAGTAGAAATGTTGGCTATCTTTACTTTACTGCCGTAATTATTTTTTACACGTTTCCCTTTTATTCCTCAGATTTTAAAATTTGACTTGTTAGTTTTGTTCATTTAAGCTCATTTTCATTATTTGCTTTAATTTCTTTGTGGTTGGACTCGGTGCTGCCCCAACTTATTGCTCACCACATACAACATTAAATCGTTTTTAAAGATGATGCCAAGTTAAATGTGTCACTGTTACCATTAGTTATAAAACTAAGAAAATTAAGTCCAAGGAAGTTATCATCCAGAATTGTAGAAATTTGTTCCTTAATAGTGTAGAGCAGTAAGGATTCTGGCCTCAACTGTGTTTTCTGCATTACTTTTACTTCTATGCTTTAAGTAGTTTTAAAAATGGTACTTTTACACTTTTACTGAAGTAAAAAGCTGAAGTTGATCCTCTAACTTCTACAAAAACGGTTTTTAACCCTATAATGCCAAATGTATCATTTTTGATACATACGGTTTCTGAAATGTTTTGCGTCTGACACCTTTTGCATAATTTAATGGTAAAAACTTTACTCAAAATCCTATTTTACACAATCAGATACATCTGATAACAGAGGGCAGAAGACTACGCAAAAAATAATCTTGACTTATCGCATAGTAATAAATTATTAATATCAAAAATGTATTTCTGTTTTTTCTTTTTACATATTTTGTTAAAAGGCCAAATAAGTACTTCAAACCCAAAAAAGTAATTTTCTGTTTTGTTTTATTCTTGGATCGGGCTTTAAAGGGTTAATCAGTAGGATTTGTACTGGAGCAATAAACATGAATAATTTGACACCTCTGTATGCAGCAGCTCAGCTGCTCCGTGAAACAGAAAAAGACAAACAGCAGCAGTTCATTCATTCATCAACCTGAAACTGACAACAGGAACCAGTTCAAACACCGAAACCTTTCAAGCGGAGAGATGAGCAGATGTTCAGACATGGAGATAATTTATCATCCATCAGAGGATCTGGAACTGGCAGGACTCAGGTGAGTGTGTTTGAGTTGGGGGGAGGGGGCTCCTAAAGGTTGAACTAATCTGTTCTGTTTTTCCCTGTTTCCAAAAAACGAATAAAATACGCAGCAAACTTCTCTGGTGTCAAGGTTACATCTTTGCATCTGGATAAAAATTGAATAAATCAGACGGTTATTGGATGTAAAGCAGATAAAGAAAAACTCTCCGCATTTGTTTCAATGGGCCGTTATTATATTAAGACTTTTTATAATTTGTTAGTATATTTCATTTACTTTAAAGACGCAACGTGTAACCTTTGGCCACTAGGAGGCGGTAGATCTGTAACTGCCCATATTTAGCTTCTACAGGGTTTATACAGGAATGAGTAACTCTAATTTAATGCTTTTCATTGCGTTTTTAGTGCTCTTAGAAATCATTTTAATGCCATCAAAAAGTATCCACTCTCTTATATATATAAAACACGGCAAAATTCATTGTCATCTTCCTCGTTTTGTTCTCTAGCTTTTTCAATTCAATTCTATTCAGTCTATTTCTATAGCTCCAATTCACATCATGTCATCTCAGGTCACTTTCCAGTTCACCAGATCATCCAGTCAGATTGATTCCAAGTTTTCTATCTAAGGAAAACCAGCTGATTGCATCGACTCATTGACTCTTCAGCAATTCCTCACACTAAGCATGCTTGTAGCAACAGTGGAGAGGAAAAACTCCCTTTGAACAGGAAGAAACCTCCAGCAGAACCAGGCTCAGTGTGAGCGGCCATCTGCTGAGGCCCACTGGAGTTCAAGGAGACGGAAGCAGACATAGAAAAAGAAGCATAGATACAAAAGGCAAGTCTCCGAGTCTCTCCCTCAAGCTTCTATTGCAAACATACAGCTTTACGATCAACCAGATCGCTTTCAAAATGAAGCATTTAAAATGGAACGATAATCACATTTAATAAATTGTAATGACTTAATTTAAAAAATAATAATTTAATGATTTTAATGACCCGTGAAAACCCTGTTCTACTAAACATTAAAAATAATAACAAAGATCTATGACTGTATACTAGGAGCAAAGAGTTAACTTTCCTGTCTAATGATAAAGTTGAGAAAACAGAATCAGTTTTACGTTTTGCTTCTTGTTTCAGGCTGCACCAACCAACAAACTGCTTTCCAAGATCGACCTTGTTCTTACCTTTTCTTTTTTAAGCCTCCTCAGAAGATTTAATCTTTTTCTTTGCCTCAGTCATGCAGAGGCGTAGCCAGAACATTTTATGCAGGTAATAACCAACATACAGATGGGGGGGCTGAAAGCAGATAGGCACCAGAACCTCAGGGTCAGTTTATACTGGTACAAAAGGAAAATTAACGAGCAAAACATATTTTCTAAATAAGGACAAACTATCCTTTCCTACAGCTTTTGCAAACAAATATAAATTTATAACATATATTCAAACATCCGTGCTTTCTAAATAAAAGGTATATAAGATAAAACTCTTTCAGTTTTGAGTTCTGGGGCGTAAATCTTTTCCATTGTCATTACTTACCTACTTGTGTCAAACACTCTGCATAAATACAAGCACATATATCTACATAAATTGATTATTTGATAACTTTTTATTAAAATTGTTATTTATGATTTCACTGAAGACTCCTAGATGACCCGCAGAGACACATCATTTTCTCTTTATCCCAATTAACACAAAATCTAGTTCTGGAAAGACCATTAATTCTGTACCTATCATCTTTAATGTTAATATACCGATGTGTATAATTAACAGGAAAAATAAAAAAGTTTTGAATATTCCACTTGAGAGAATTACTGCTGTCACTGTCTGTGTTAGGGGGAAAAAATGCAAGGGGTGGCCAATGATTGGTTAAGGGTGGCCATGGCCACCACTGCCCCCCCGATCTAGCTCCACCCCTGCAGCCATGCCCAGTATGATGATATAAGAGTCTGTGGCCATAAAAACGACACCTTCTTCCAGGTCACATGACCTGATCAATCACGATGCGTCTTCTCCCAACTGACATAGCCTGTATTTTTAGAGGGGTGGCCACTCGTAGCATTGATAGCGTGAAGCTCTGAATATTGGCCTGAGGAATTATTTAATGGCCGCCCACTGCTCCCCAATGGGATCGGTGAAATGCAGAGTTAATTTCAATGCTTTGTACTGGTGACAGTGGAATGACAATAAAAGCTGGGAAAAAAAACTGATTAGATTTAATTATCTGAAACTGATTTAGGCAAAGTTAACCAATCAGTGATGTCTGGGTTACATTGCTGAGTCAAAGGGTATGAAGGCGTGAACAGACCAGTCAACTCAGAATGTCCCCAGTTTCCTTGTACTGGTCCCAGTTTCATAAATAATGTCTCCTTCCACACTGACCGCTAAAGTCCTGTTACTGCTTCAGTCCTACTTTAGGGGCTTCTTCATCCAACTGTGGAAGTTATTGGTTGGCAGGAGGAATCCGCTGTAGTGGTCTGTTTAACAGCTGGCTCTGAGAAGCTCCTGACTGAAGACACAGATGTTGATCAGTCTGGTTTAAGGGAGAAGGATTCTGAATTTGGTCGTAGGTTTACAGACTTCAGGTGTTTAAATCAAGCACCCCAAGTTCAAAATAAATCATTTTAAACAGAGGTTACGGTGAAAATAGTTTGGTTTGTATTGGAAAAAAGACCTTTGAACCTATAGGCCTCTTTAAAATATATTAAATCAAAATAAATACATGGATTGAGATTCTCTACTTCGGTGCACGCAACCAGTGTCTGTAACACAAAGACCTCATTAATCACATTAATCATGAATCCCTTTTCAGGCTAATATATGCTTTATTAATTATAATTTACAGTGTTAAATAAGGAGCTTATGTTCCCTAAAAAGGCAGTTGTGCCTTCTCCACCGGTTCTTTTCCTGGGAGCAAGTTACTTACTACTCTAAACTTAAAAATGGGAAAAAACAATATAAAAAAGGACAGAGTTTATTCCAGATCAGGTCGCTACAGGACAGAGAAAATGCTTAGAGCTGCACAGCTGTGGGCTCAAAAATCACGTCCGCGAGCGTCCGGCAAAGATTGAGCCCCGAACAAGGTCATCTCCTGCTTCTTATAGCTCATGAGTCTATGTGTTGCATCACGTTGATGTTTAGCTGTCATCCGCCATCCATGCACTGTCCTTCATGCATCTTTCTTCTATGCCCAAGGGTTACAGATAGCTCCTATTTATCAGTCCGGCTCCAAGATGAGCCCATATCCTGTGTATCTTTAAAAGACAAGAAGGCTGTCCTATTTAGATGACCTCCGTACACACAGTGACATCCATAATGTGAAGGAAGGCCATCTACTCTGTCTAATCTGGCTAACAGAATAACATGATGTATAAAGAATAAACCTAACAACAGTAAACAAAATTCCGTGGCTTTACCGCAATTTGAAAAGCCAGGGTTAACGAAGGGGTTGTCTTTATTAAATTTGCCTCTAGGTTTGACTTTTTTTCTGAATGCTTTCAGATAAACGAAACACAAAATCTGATCAGTCTCTTCCACATAATGCGGCCGCTGCAAACCAAGCCGGTGCCACAGAACCTGAGAACCTTTCATTACCACAACGCCGTGTAGGATATTTGGACCTGGATGTTGGCTGGAAGGGTTTGACTAATGCAATCATGTTAGGTTGGGTTGCAGGTGCTGGGGCTGGGCCTGCCGGTTTAACTACCATCAGAGGCGGCAGACAGTCTCCTCACTCCGGCTGCTCCTGCGTTGTCGTGGTCGCAGTACCGGTGTTCGTGTTCATTGGTGGTGGTTTTCCAAAAAAACACGAAAATGCGTTTCCGGGCCATATTTCCTCCTCGTTTCTGTCATCAGACCATGGAAATGTACTAGTCTGCTGCTGCTGCGAGCGAAATACCTGTTTACTCGGCGGCCACTAACTTGCTTGACATCGCCATGACGACATAACTTCTGTGAACTTGTGTTGATCCTGCCTCAAAATAATTACATTAAACTCCAAAAACATGTAAAAGTAAAACAAAGTCAAAATCATTTCCAGAAATATTCATAAGAAATGTATACATTGTGCAAAGTATTTTTAATACATTTTTTTTAACTCTCCCTCTCTCCACTAGTGGGTGCTGCAGCACCCCTGGCCCACCTACTTTGTTCACGCCCCCATCAAAGACGAGGTTTTAATGAACGTGTTTAAAGGTTGCTGCTAGCTTAGCTTAGCCTGTCAATCACAGCTTGAGCTCAGATAGACAGTAAATGAAGGTTTGCAGACGAACATTCTGTCACATTCAGTCTCACAGACTGGAAATATTCAGTTTTCTTCTTTTAATCTTGATTTTATTCTGATTTCATTGCCTGATTTTATTAACCTGACTCCGCCAGATGGATTTGCTCCATCTGGAAACCTTCCGTTGAAGTAATTTTGGGAAGGGGCGAAAATACTGGTTAGCTGATTGGCCTATGTTGGTGATAGACGGGCCAAATAAACCAATCAGATCAACGAAGCATATGACGTACTAACAGAGCGACGACGAAGAGGAGCCAATTGATCGATCAAACTCTTGCCGAAACCAGTCGGGAGAAGAGCAAAAACATCTGTTCCTCTGAGAAAAGCCTCCAGAGCAGTGTTTTGCTCTTCTTTCAGTGAAGAAATACTCTGTAATTCCCATAAAACTTGTCCGATAGCCACGCTAACGCTAGTTTCATCGGCTGAAGCCGCCATGTTCTTTAGACTGAACTGTCGCGCTTCTCGTTGCGTCACACCTCAACCCGCCTCAAAGCCAACGCTGATTGGACGTTCGTTTGGTGAACGGCTCCAAATTTTCTTTAACGGAGAGTCTCCAGACTGATCTGCGAGTGAAACCTTGAAAGCTCGCGAGATCAGGATGGTCTCACGAGGCTATGATTTTATGTCCACCCTTTTTTGTATTGAGTGATCTTACCTATTGCGATTCTTTATTCGCTAATGGGAGACTTTTACTAACAACTGTTTTTATCCACTGTGTATTTTTTGGACATTAACTAGAGGATGAAGGACACCAGCCTGTTGAGTCTAACCCGGATCGACCAATCGGCTGTTAGACAGACCGGCCAGGAAACCAGCGTTTTACCATCCCAGCAGCGTAAATAAAGTGATGGCATCAGGCGGCGGCGTGGGGGAGGCCGCTGAGGCATGCTGGGCTTGGCGAGCCGGATATGAATGACATCATCATCCTCATCATCCCAGAACAAAATGCTCGTTGATTTTGTTGAAGAAAATCCAAAAAACGTCTCTTAAAGTAACTCATCCCAGGTTTTATGAAATCTAACGAGTCCTTCATGGTCTCTATTTATAGTTTTTGTCTCATTTCAGTTCATTCTGCTGGGAATAAAGTCCTGTCAGTGTTTTCTGTCTCCTGGGTTCTGATCCGTTTGCTCCTCTTTGTTTGTCAAACCCCGCAGTGTGCAGCTGTCAGCAGTATTCACATCATCTGCTTGACTGAAAGCATAAATACCTGCGTAGAGAAAAACTGATAAAAGTAGAAGTACTGCTAGATCTCCTTTACTAAAGTAAAAAAGTACAGGTTCTGTATTGTGCTTTACTGAAAAAAAGATTTTTGTTTTTAAACATTTAATTAAAAAAAAACAGCTCTTTGCACACAAAATATACGAATACTGACTCAGTCTGGTTTTGTTCTAAATTAAACTTTCAGGCGGAATAATATAGAGCAGTTGTACTTTTTTTTTTATTTGCCTTCTCAAGATAACAACGTAATTATCTTGTTATCATGGTTAAACCATTAATCGTTTTCTCAAGATAACAAGATAATTATCCTGAGAAGTCAGTTATTGATTTCTTGAGATAACGAGATGATTAACGTGTCTGAGTAATGAATGAGGCTGACCAACAGCCCTGGATTCCCAGACCATCCATGCCTGCGGGGCCCGTACACTGGAAAAACAATCTAGAAATGAGATTTCTTAAATAAAGTGTATTTACCCTTAAATGTTTTCTAAACAGTTTATTTTTTTGAAACACAGCTTTCAGTTTTTAACCTTTTCTTTAAGTTTTCTTTAGGAAAACTTAATAAATTTGATTTAATTCAGTTTATTTCTATAGCTCCAATTCACATCATGTCATCTCAAGTCACTTTCCAGTTCACCAGATCATCCAGTCAGATTGATTCAAAGTTTTCTATCTAAGGAAAACCAGCTGATTGCATCGACTCATTGACTCTTCAGCAATCCCTCACACTAAGCATGCTTGTAGCGACAGTGGAGAGGAAAAACTCCCTTTGAACAGGAAGAAACCTCCAGCAGAACCAGGCTCAGTGTGAGCGGCCATCTGCTGAGGCCCACTGGGGTTCAAGGAGACAGAAGCAGACATAGAAAAAGAAGCATAGATACAAAAGGCAACTGTCAACCAGCTCCACAGGCGGCCCCGTCCAGGAAACACACAGCCAGGCAGACGAGCTCCGAGCCAGCTCCCATGTCAGAGGATGAAGAGAGCACATCCAGTTAGTCACAGTCAGAGAAACAGGACTACACTGGAAAACAGGCCAAGCTCCAACATCTAGAAACAAAGGTGTTGATGGCAGCAGCACAGCTGATATTTCTCTCCAGGATGGAGTCACAGCCAAACAGGAACAGACCAGATGAAGCTACTATGAGAAAAAGCAGAGAGAGCAGAACGTTAGAGATTGAACTAACAGATTCTGCAGAGTGGGAGAATAGAGATAGAATGATGCAGAATATAAAATATAGAAGAATTAAAAACTTTACATTTTTCTAGTCTAGATGTGTTTCAATATAAACTGGTAATTGTCTGGGATGAGAAAACAAAGTGGATGAAATGGAAAATACATCCATCTCTGATAATGTTTGTATTTCAAAGCTTTATAAATAAGTAAAACCATAAAACTTATGGAGGAAAGTTAAGATCTGTGGTTCGTTAATGTCTGGAATCTCATATCCATCAATGTAATTTAAAAACATCTCTGTGTCACGGTAACGAGCTGCAGCATCATCATCCTTCTCTGCTGAATCCATCAGAGGCTGCAAACCGATTCATCCAACTGTCGCCCATCATCTAAACATTTGTTCTGCTTTAGATTCTAGGGTTTGGTTAAATACATTTTAATACAGAAAACCTGAGTAGATCATAGGTGACGACTCTGCTTTAAAGCAACACTTTAGATCATAAGAGGGAAATCAAATATGAAAGCCGAGAATCAGAAAGATAAAAGACTCAGATTGCTTTCTTAAAAGTGTCTGCCTTTAAAAGCTCTTCAAGGTGCCAGACTGAGAGTTTGTCCTTCATGTGGAGTGATCAATGAGACGACGACAAAAGGAATAAAACTGGGATCAATAAGGGGGAAAAAACCAGTGGACTGACAGTGGCTGATTGGGACCTGAACTCCCATCGCTGCAAAAGTTGAACTATGTGTTGAATATTTTAAAATGCAGCAGGGAGATCAGGAAGTAATGAAAATTTTGCCTCTTGGGTGGATGATGTAGAGTCTGACAGAAATTAGATCAAACTAAGCAGTAAGAGGAGAAAATGAAAGTCCTCACGGCTCCACTTTGCTCCCGCTGCCGTATTAGGCGACGCCCACAGCGGGTCAACCCTCAAAGCAAATTGGTTCAGATAAATTAAACTGAACTTCAAGATAACCCGACATGCTGGGATAAATTAAAGGCTGATGAAATTTTACCAGCAGAGCTGCAGCTGCTCAGAGTAAAAGAACATTAAAGACGGAAAAGCTTGTTGGAAAAGTCCACAAACTTCCTAGGAGCCAAGCAGCATCGACAGTAACTCTAAAAACTCTGCAGCGATGCTAAGTAGTGACGATTTTCGCCCCTGGTATTTCTCCATCTACAACAGCCCACTTAAAAAATAGAACAAAAATAGATGCACAAACGCATGCGTCTCAAATGTGAAACGCAATACGAATACACATTGTGGATTAACTGATGTATCTTCAAGCGTCACACGGCAACCATCACCAAGACTTCTAGAATACGGTTTTACTGGCTTTGGTTATCAACATGGACGCCACAGTGACATCAGCAGGGTTGCCAGGTCACTGACTCACGTTTTCCAGCTCAAAACATTTTTATAAACCGCCTGAATATACCAAATCTGGCCGAATTTGAACCAAAGTCCATTGATCTCTAAGGCCATAAATCGCCCATAGACGGCCATCCTGAACTGCCAGATTGGGAAACATCCCAACCTGGCAACAATGAACGTAGGACGGGAAACGTTAGCCTTTAAATGCAAAACCCCATCATGCAGCGCAACATATTTTTGCAAAATATTCAAACATAAATTCTCCAAATATAAGATGAACATCATAGTTTGGTTTAAATAAGCATTTTAGTTTTATTATAATTTAGTTTGTTGCAAGGATTTTACAGTTTGAAGAAATAGAAAATGACACCCAGGGGTTGACGTTAAGGATTTTTACCACTTGCCCTTTGGGCAAGTGACTTTCACATTTCATTTGCCCAGAAACAGTTTTTACTTGCCCAGTATAATGTTTGATAAATATAGTTCCTAATATTCATTTTTGTAAATATATCAATGAAACATGTTTGTTTTTTAAATGTTTTTTTGTAATTCAGTATTTTTTAAGTTTCCAGGTTCCTGGTGTGTATCTGCATGCGTCAGATAATGAACTCCAGCCTACATTACCGTGTTAACATGCTTTTCAATCCTTCCTGCACATTCTTTTCAAACTAAACTTTGCTTTAAACTGTTGTGTGCTTGGAAAAATATCAATTGTAATGTTAAAAATCTAAAAAAAACTTGACAGGTTAAAAACTTACACTACTACTACTCACCAATTTAACATGTTTAGCTCTATAACATTTAAATGCACCACTCCAATGTCTAAGAGAAAAATAAATAATGAACATTTTTTAATGTATGACCTGCATCACTGTACAGAAGGCTGCCATATGATAGAAATATTTACACTGTGCTCATACAATTATTATTATTTTCCTAATCCCTGACTGATCATTTTTAATCTAGCGTGTATTATAGTACAGATTAAATTCATCATCCAGCTGCTGCTCTGCAGAATTCTCTCCCCAAGAGCTGAATCACGCCATCTAGCGGAAAATCACGCGGCTTTTTCAAATCACGCAAGAATGTGTACAAAGCAACAAAGATGGCGCCGGCAACATTTTTTTGTCGTTTTCAGCGAATGTCGGTGATTTTAAAGTAATTTTGAGTGATAAATAATATTTTTTTGTGATTATTGCATCATTGACCGGCGGGCAAATGCAATGAAATTTGTACTCTCCCAACACTAAAAACTACTTGCCCCGGGAGATCGGGCGATGGTTAACATGGAGCCCTGACACCATACGCCAACCGTCACCAGGATGAGCATGAAGGAAGAGCTAAATATACTGCATGCATCGTTTAGGGAGTTAACATCGGATTACTAATATGACGCTAATCATAGAGGATAAAATATGAACTTGACAGATTTGCACAGCATTATTAGTCCATGTTGGAGGTTTTCCAACATTCTCAATGTAAAATGGAGGAACCACCATACCCCGCTGCCTTTTTTAATTTTGTTATTGATCTTAGGACCTGAAAGATTATATCAGGCAGCTGAAAATCATGATGTATCACAAATGGATTTTCTCCCACACCCCATGTGTCACCGTTCACTTTACCTTCTAGTTCCTGTGAAAATAACTCCAGGCTCACCTCCATGTCTGTGGGTGTCAGGCAAATATATAACAGAATTAAGGAAAAGCATTACCACACAAAAAAAAAACAAAGAAGGCACACAGGAAAAAAAAAAAATATTTATAGAAACAAATGACTACATATTTAGAAATGCTGCCTTACATTTTAACAGCATGAGTTCAGATTCAGTTATTCTGATGTAATTGAAACAATGTAGTTTCTCTTTTAGCACTAATTTAAAGTTGTCATGATTTTGGCACCACTGGCAGAGTTTTACTCTTTTATGCTCGTTATCGGTCATCAGATAAACCTGTTCCTGCCTCCGGTTCCCTGCCATTGGTGCCAGATTATTCCAGCTTCAAGCGAGACTCTAGCGTTCCTGAATGTGTTTAGTTCTACCTGTTTCTGCCCACAGACTTCTGAGTTTTGCGTCTATTTGATCTGTTTGCCTGTCCTGTCTTCCCAGGATGTTACCTGGATTCTGCCTGTTGTCCACCTTGGACCTGCCTTCTGACCACGGCTTGGATTATCCTCCTGGATCCATCGCTTCCTCTGGCTGTTGAAGGACGCAGCTCCTCTTCTCTCCTGGATCTCTGGTACCGCTAGGGTGGCCAGATGTCCGGCTTTAGGGCGGACAGTCCGGATTTTCATTGCACTGTCCGGCGTCCGGCGCCGCACCCAGCCGGACGTGTATTTGTCCTTCTTTATGAGGCACTAGGCTCGTAGAGCAGATTTTTATGTATTTATTTTTTGCTGGGCTGCAGCACAATATCCAACCATCAAAAATGCATCACTATCTGATCTAAAAGACGACTGGCTAAGAGTGGCGGCGTGTCAGATAAAGATCTGCTGTCATTGGTTACAAGAGTAAACAAGGATCAGAATTACTGATGCTAAGTATTAAGGTTAGCGTCCTGTCAAAACCAGGACGTCGTTTAACCCAGAATGGACAAAAGAGCGTGAATTTATGACCAAAGGTAGTGGAGTTTCATTCCATGGTTTCTGCCACTTTGTCGATGCGATGTGGGCGTAAGCAGGCGAGGAAAAGCTGCAACTGAATGGCGTGCAAGTATGGATTAACATGAAAGTAATAAACGTGCAGCAGCTAACTCTTCAATGTTGGCTTTTACATGAAGTTTTGTCGCCCCTGGATGCTAAAATAAGTTGTGCAGAGCTGCAAGGTGGACTATACTATAAAACATCACTAGTCCTACGGAAGCGTAGACTGTGAGGTGGAAGTGGATTTCAGTGATTGGCCCAAAGCTGAAGGGACGACCATAAAGACACGTCTGCTTAAGGTAAGTTACCAAAAGACTGAGGCTCTTAAAAATAAAGCTATACTTTTAGAGCAGTTGAATGTGTCTCTTTTGTTGTTTAAAAAAAATATTAGGCTATATTATTATGAATGTTTCTTGTTAAAAAGATTTTTTTTAAGTTTAAGTCCACACATCTTATGCTTTGTGGTATTCTGCACTTTAAAGATTCATCTCGGTGTCACTTTTTAAACACCACAATGTATTAAATAAATACAAATGCTGGGAACCAATTCTTTTTTACATTTCTTTAATATTTTGTTCTATTCAGCCTGTGATGGTCACATGGTCAGTAACCCCACACACAACCACTTTTTCATAAGTTTTAATACACACTAGCATAAATATATTGGTTTGTTTATTTTGACAATATTGAAGACATTAGTTCCAATTGTAGCGTGCACATTTGGTTAACTTTTGTATATTTAATTTTTTAAATGCTTAATATATTTTGTGCTTTCTTTTCTGGTGTTGTGGGAGTGCCATCAACTGGGAGAATGTGGCTGACATGATCATGGACTGATTGGGTCGTACCATCTGGAGTTCCACTATGGGGGTAGACCATGGACTCAATATTTTAAATATGTTGAATAATTTCTTCTTCTTACTTTTGTGATTTGCTCATTTTGTTAATTTTGTTTAATGATTGTCATTTAAGTTTAATCCTTAAGCTAACTGTTTAGTTATTTTTTGTTAAATTGGTGTAGATGTTCTCCCTACCTCTTCCTCAGTGTGTCAGTCTGGTCTGATCGGCCAGTATTTAAGTCTCCTTTGTTTGCTGTGTGTCAGGTCAGTTGTTTTGTTCAGTTAGTTTGAGGTTTGATATGTTTGAGCTTGATATTTTTTTGCCCTTAGTTAGTCTCTTCATTTGACCTCTTTTAAGGGCCCTGAAATTTTTGTTTGGATTATATTCTTATGTAAACCTTAGTAATTTATTGATATGCCGCACAATGTCCTCCTTTTTGGCGCTATAGAAATGGCCACCCTAGGTACCGCCTCAATGACAAACGGAGATCCGCTCCTCTGGACTAAAGTCTTCCTTCTGGGCACCGACTGAACTTTGCCAGGTTGGTGGATTTCATGCCGCAGCAGAAGAGCAGCCATACGCTACTTTCAATAAAGGCCTTTAATTTATCACTGTCTGTCTCGTCTGAGTCCCACATCCTGAGCCTATGGATATAAGTTACACTTTCTGATTGTTTGAATTAACCTATGAAACATAATATTGTACCTAAATTATATATAATATAATCTAAATAATATTATATATAAAATAATATTATAAATAAAATATATATTATAGGTAGTTGATGGCCTAGTGGTTAGAGCAGTGATCTTGTGGTCTTAGAAGGTACTTGTTGGTACCCGGTTAGATCCCACCGCCTCCACTCTGGGTCCCTGAGCAAGACCCTAAACCCCACATTGCCCCCCTGTTGTCGCACTGTGGCAGCCAACTGCTCCCCAAAGGGAGGGGTTAAATGCAGAGGTACATTTCTGCAGCTTGAGATGAATAAAGTTCTATTATTATCATTATTATTTTTTAAATTATTGTATAATAAATATTTAATGAAACTATATAAAATAATAATATATATAATAAAAAGCTGTCATATGTGGACGCACTGTATATACTGTATGTATCCCATGCACCTTTATCTTCCTTTGGCTCATTAATCTTCTCCTTTGACTATTTGAGCTGAAGAAGAGAGTAAATTTCTCCACTGTGAGATCAATAAAGTCAATCAATCAATCAATCAATCAATCAATCAATCAAAATGACCTCTAGTGAAGCACACATACCATAATCAGGACTAAAGTAGCGTTGGTCAAAGACAAATGTTTGCTGCTTCCACCTCAAAATGTAGGATATAGTCTAAATTTAATAATGTGTGTTACACCAAGGTGTACACCCTATGAAATATATCTAGCTAAAAGCCTGATGGATGTAAAGCTGAAAAATCAACAGCAGCTTCGTTGATCCCGTGTCAGTCTGGCCCAAAACCTCGGAGGAATGGTACCGATACCTTACTGGATCTAGCCTCGTGAGACCATCCTGATCTCGCGAGCTTTCAAGGTTTCACTCGCTAATCAGTCTGGAGACTCTCCGTTAAAGAAAATTTGGAGCCGTTCACCAAACGAACGTCCAATCAGCGTTGGCTTTGAGGCGGGTTGAGGTGTGACGCAACGAGAAGCGCCACAGTTCAGTCTAAAGAACATGGCGGCTTCAGCCGATGAAACTAGCGTTAGCGTGGCTATCGAGCAAGTTTTATCGGAATTACAGAGTATTTCTTCACTGAAAGAAGAGCAAAACACTGCTCTGGAGGCTTTTCTCAGAGGAAAAGATGTTTTTGCTCTTCTCCCGACTGGTTTCGGCAAGAGTTTGATCTATCAATTGGCTCCTCTTCGTCGTCGCTCTGTTAGTGCGTCATATGCTTCGTTGATCTGATTGGTTTATTTGGCCCGTCTATCACCAACATAGGCCAATCAGCTAACCAGTATTTTTGCCCCTTCCCAAAATTACTTCAACGGAAGGTTTCCAGATGGATATGCGGAGAAAATCCATCTGGCGGAGTCAGGTTATACTGGATCTACGTCAAAGGAAAAAGGCCGTTCTGAGGGCAGGAAAAGTCCGGCCACGTTGGTACCGATGAATAAATAAACTAATTTCTTCACCATTAATATCCTAACAGAGTCAGACTTTCAGGTTCTTTCAGTCAGGCAGGTATCTTCCTGAAGAAAATAAGACTTTTCTACTGATTAGGTTGTTTCAGCTCCTTTAATCAGTGGATAAGCCTCAGGTGCCGAGATAAATAAAAACAGCTGGAATCGCCTCATTCAATCAAACATCTGCCAGCATGGCTCACTTTAGGAAATTGGGTCCAGTGATAAGTTTCTAAGGAAGCTTTTAAACAAACAAACATGAACCTCAGCTGCTGTAATCAGAGCAGCAGCCTTACACCCCGCTGCTGAAAAGTCCCCCCCCTTATCACTGGGGCTCCTGACTGATGAATGTCATTAATAAGCAGCAGACAGTGGCTGCTTCTGATGCTGGCGATGAGGATGAAAGATGCTGCCTGTCAAATTAGAGGGAATTAGAGAGAAAGTCCTCAATTCATCAGGGAGGATGGATTCACTAATCTTTATCACACTTTCTGCTAGATGGAGCAAATCTGACAATAACGTTTTTAAGGTTAAACTATTTATTTCCCACAGTAAAGATCGATAAGTTAAAGTTCTCCAAATGACTTTAAGCCAATCATCATCACAAATACCAAAAATCTATTAAAACTGAAGGAAGAATTATATCATTAGTTGTATAAATTGATTTTTATCTAAGATTTAAAATGAGGAATCCATTTATTTAGGACTGATTGGATCATAATAACCAAGGCAAATGAAAACATCTATTTATTCTTAATCAAACTAAAATCGACTTAATGGTGTCATTAAAAATGAAAAACTGAATACTGATTTATGCTAATTCTATAAATATCCAATGAAACAGACTAAAGAGGTTAAACTTCACTGTGATCCAATAGAACCAGCTTGACTTTATTTTTAAGTGATTCCTGTTCTCTTGTCTTTCTGTTAGGTTAACTTGAACAGGGAAAATAATCTATTTGACTAAACGTTTATCTAGTCAGACCAGGGGCGTATTTAGGAAATCTGGGGCCCTAGGCAAAGACAGGCAGGGGGCCCTATGAATGTAGTCGCCAAAGTCTCCAGTAGCAGAAAAAAGTCGCAAGATTTGGCGCAAGGCCCTTTTTTGAAATAAAAGTGCTAGAGAGCCTGAAAAGTCGCTAAAGTGCGACACCGCTCTTTGCATCATTTTTTTCAAATGGTTTGCTGCTGTCTTTTTAGCAAAAGGATTTTTATCAAAAACATAATTAAAGTGCACAAGTAAGGAATAGGTGTGTTAACCATACATGTTAACAGAGTTTTATAGGGCCCCCAGGAACTTGGGGCCCTAGGCAACTGCCTAGTATTGCCTAATGGTAAATCCCCCCCCCCCTGAGTCAGACCATATATTCCTGGTTCCATGCACACCATACCTCACTTACCACCAGGAGCCCAAAACGAAGGAGGTCCAGGTACGTTCTTGACAAGAACCCAGAAAAGTCTGGACTCGGGGAGAAAGGGAGAAAGAAGCATGAATCTGGGTCAATCGGAACAGAAGCGTACTGATGACATCACCACATTCAAAGCTGGAGCTGCATTTCACCTCCCGTTATTAATAGTCTATAGATAATTTGATTTTATTCATTCATTGAAGTTATAATAATTAGTACAGTCAGATAAACACAAATCAAATTAACGTTTTGCCAAATAAAACAAAAATATTGCCATCAGAGCCAGCGGTACTTCACACACAGCTATGCAGAGAGAGGGCTGCTGCAGACGGGCTAACATTAGCCTTGGCTGCTGCAGACGGGCTAACTTTAGCCCTGACTACGGTTAGCTACGGGGGTCCGCTGGTTGCCGCTGTCATCTCAACATCGGCACTTTTTCTTACAGTAAATTATGCACTATATCAGTAAATGGGCCATATAGTGGATGTTTAAGGTACAACGTTCTCGCCTCAAATTATGTTAAAATGTACTTCACACACGGCTATGCAGAGAGAGGGCTGTTGCAGACGGGCTAACATTAGCCTTGGCTGCTGCAGACGGGCTAACGTTAGCCCTGGCTGCTGCACACGGGCTAACATTAGCCTTGGCTGCTGCAGACGGGCTAATGTTAGCCATGGCTGCTGCACACGGGCTAACATTAGCCTTGGCTGCTGCAGACGGGCTAACGTTAGCCCTGGCTGCTGCACACGGGCTAACATTAGCCTTGGCTGCTGCAGACGGGCTAACATTAGCCTTGGCTGCTGCAGACGGGCTAACATTAGCCCTGACTACGGTTAGCTACGGAGGTCTGCTGGTTGCCGCTGTCGTCTCAACATCGGCACTTTTTCTTACAGTAAATTATGCACTATATCAGTAAATGGGCAATATAGTGGAAGTTTAAGGTACAACGTTCTCGCCTCAAATTATGTTAAAATGTACTTATGTAGAACAACAGAAAAAGAAAAGAGAACTTTTAATACTCCGAACTCTGTGAGCGCTAACCTAGCAGCTGCTGCTGCAGAGGTGCATGCTTTTATATCTCAGTGGGAGCTGTCGATCTTTGGTATGGACAAGTCAGCTGTTGTTGTGAATTGGAACAGTACTAGGGCTGAAGCTGATGACGTTTCACGAGAATTTAATTTCAAAATAGACGTTTACCAAAGAGCAATCAAAAGTACACTAATGTATCACACCAGTATATTTACATGAACAACAACAACAACAAAAATTATAAAATGTTCTGCAAAGTGCTTTAAACCAGTCATAGCTGTCTTTATCCACGCTGGCTCAGATCGTGACGTTTGAAAAAGGAGGCAGGGAAAGCAGGATAAAGCCTTAGCCTCGCTGCATGCAGTTAGCCTCGCTGCAGGCAGTTAGCCTCGCTGCAGGCAGTTAGCCTCGCTGCAGGCAGTTAGCCTCGCTGCATGCAGTTAGCCTCGCTGCAGGCAGTTAGCCTCTCTGCATGCAGTTAGCCTTGCTGCAGGCAGTTAGCCTCGCTTCAGGCAGTTAGCCTCGCTGCAGGCAGTTAGCCTCTCTGCATGCAGTTAGCCTCGCTGCAGGCAGTTAGCCTCTCTGCAGGCAGTTAGCCTCTCTGCATGCAGTTAGCCTCACTGCATGCAGTTAGCCTCTCTGCAGGCAGTTAGCCTCTCTGCAGGCAGTTAGCCTCGCTGCATGCAGTTAGCCTCGCCTTCGAGCTAAATAACTCTATAAACCTGTCAATCAGACGCACTTTATAACAGACATTGTGAAATGTATTGTGTATATTGTGACATAATCCAGATGGGATAGTTTTAAGGGGTAGAAAAGGAGGAAGTTGGAGTGGTGCCCTAATGGTTGGGGCATTGCGCTTGGATGCCTGAGATTGTAAATTCAAGCCCCACTCCCACAGACTGCAGCTCTGGGTCCCTGAGCAAGACCCTTAACCCCACACTGCTCCCTGGGCGCTGCGCAGTGGCAGCCCACTGCTCCCCAAGAGGAGGGGTTAAATGCAGAGAGTTCATTTCTGCAGTGTGAGATGAATAAAGTTCAGTTATTATCATATTAGCCAAAGCTATCACAGCAAAGGTGTCTGTTAGTGGTCAATGATAGAGAAAGTTCTGGTATATTAACCTGCTGTCTGTTTATTGTTTATAAGCTTCTCCCCACATCCGCTCATATTTCCAAAGAATAGTCTGGATTTATATTTTTCACTGTTGTTACAGACGACCATTTAGCTAACGGCTCAAAAATCATTTCCAAATTGTGTAGCAGCAGTTCCAGACGGTGAAAGTTATTCTTGTTGCTCAGCAATGAGTCCAAGATCGTAAACATGGCAAATTGGACAATCTCCTAAAGTTTGGTCCCTTTGCATTCCAGCATGCAGCTTCCCAAAGACCAAATCAAGATCAAGATATGGAGGAGTAAATGTGGTTGCAGGGTTGGAGATACAGGATTTAGATAGGATTTAATAAAAGTTTAAATGTGGGAAGGAAAAGGTTCATTACAGAGTGAGAATTGAAAGGCTTAGACAAAACACTTGGATTAACACTTATTAAAACGTTTCTGTTTTAGAAAAACAGGGATCTTTGCAGGGAAGACCCGACTGTCTAGCTGGAGCATTTAGACATCAGCTAAGAAAAGGCTTTGTGTCCAAAAGACAAATAAAGCTGCAGATTAATGACGAAGAGAAGAGGGCTTCAGGAGTAGGTTCAGATCCATTCTCACCAGATAATGGACCAGAAATCACCAGGAAAGGTTTTAGATGATGAGTTTGATCAGCAGGCCACGTTCTGCTGTACCGACACCAAATAACAGCCAATATGGCCGAGAGGAAAACACTGTTACACAGCAACAAACCCCAAAAAGAATGGTTCATTTAGCGCTCTATGGAGCGCTTCACATCCATCAGCCTGACAGAGCCTGGAGAATTAGACGGACCTGATGATCTGACAGGACCTTGTTAGGTAGAGGAACCATTGACAGAACCTTCCCAGTACATGTTGACAGGAAGGCCTGGCAGCTCCTGCTGAGGTTAGACAGAGGTCACTCACAGGAATCCACCAATGAAACAACTATATTTTCTTTCCCCCAAAAATAGCCACGGTCAAAGGCTTTGATCAGTTCTTTTTTCACATTTCACGTTTCTTTCTTCATGTTTTTCCATGAGTAGTAACTGTGCTGTGGAGGATAAAGTGTTTCCATCCCTCCATCCTCTTGGGCTGCAGGTAAAAAATCAGGTTAGCTTTTAGTATTTTGCAGGTTAGATAGATCTTTAATTGCAGGAATGTCTATATTTCCATTAAAAATTAGGGACCTAATAAAAACGGGTTTAGGAACGATCAAGGACCATAATGCTGAGCTCATCAACAGCTCAGCTGTAGAGCTGGTCGGCGTGTGTATGACATCATCCGCGCAGCGGACTGGAGTCGTGACAGGCAGCCCGAGCCACAGGCGGCTACGCTCTACCCCTTCTATTCATTCTAGCTAATCTGAATTTTCAATTCCATTTGAAGAGCGAGATCATCTGTGGTAGCAGCACCAGACACCTTCCAGGCATGGGAGGAAAACTAGCAGCAGTTCAGCGGACAGGAAGAATGAACGGTAGAGGCCCGCGGATGACGTCATACACGCGCCGCTTTGTTTTAAAACATACAAATATAAAAAATATAACAGCGGATGTCTGGTGGACAGTGATTGGCCTACATGTTATGAATGCTAGCGTACCATAAAGAAAAAAATATGGTTGGTGGTGGTGGGGGGGGGGTGGGGGGGGGGTGTTGGGATCTCTGTTCCCTTGCATAGAGATGTCTGTGGCATGCACTCACTTAACATAGACCTACGTAATCCTACAATAACATGATATTTACAGTAGATTTATAAAAAATGCTTTTCAGTAAAAGTCAACAGCAAAAACTCCAATAACAAACGATAATTTCATTCAAAATGTATTTATTAAAAATGCTTAACAATTCCTGTAATGAATGTATAGCACAATGAAAGAAATAATGTCAAAAAAATATATATAATATAACAGAGGCCCACCGAGCAAGAACTGGTTAAAAAGACATTGAAAAGATTACTTGATTTAAGTCCAGACATCGTCTATATTTGGTTGATAAAGCGTTGTTTGTAACGTCTTTTCTCTGTCTATTATTGGACTCGAGTGGGACATAATCAGACCGACCAAACACAGCCCAGTTTTCATCAACGAATTCTGGACTAAATCAAGACTATGATGGACCGACCAGATTTAGCCTTAAAACCAAAGTTTAAATGAGGTCTGGCGTTTGGGGGAACGTGTCCCATAACTGTTGATGATTTTTCCAACCCTCTTCTGCTCTTTTGGTCGGTCTTCCTATTTTATATTTTATTTTCTCTTCTCTGTTTCAACTCTTTTACACAGATATAATATAATGGCAATCTCTTTTAAGAAAGCGTTAGAACGGAAGCCTATGCCCCACAGTGGTAGCCATTCAAAATTTCTTAATGGGCCCTTGGCTGCCCCCCCACAAATCCTTTTTAAACATCTAACATATTTTTGCAGTCATCATTTGTTGATATTAAGATCTAAAGAGAAGCGTTTTCTCCTGGTATATGCAAGAGGGGGTCACTCCAGTGGCTGGAAGTTGGAGGGGATTTTGCTGCCATTCAGCTGGCTTTTGACTGGGAAAGGCTATTTTGAATGGCTGCTACTGTACTTAGGATATTCACTTATCAAGTAAAATACCTTTTTGTTTCAAATCATTAGAATTCCTGTCTAGAATCCCAGACAGAAACAGCCAAATTCATCATGTTTACCATCTTATTGAAATGACAGCACCAGTTAAGATGTTTATTTATAGTTAAACATTAAAGATTAAAGGTCTTATCCACCTAATTCAAAGGTATGTTAATCCAATACCAATCGCCCTGCTTAATTAGGACTAAGAAGTATACATTTAGTTTTGGTCTAAGCAGCGCGATTCAACGTCCTTTTTAGAGCGCTAAGATGATCTGCTGCATCATATCAAACACAATCTGTCAGGTTTCTGTTTCTGTTGTAGTATTCAGTCTTGCTTTACTCCTTGGTTTCTAGTGTTAGCGGTTTTATTTTTTATTTTGCTGCGTTCTTTGGTTTTTCCCAGTTACTGTGCTAGTCTGGGTTCTGTTATGCTTTTCTTTTGAGTGTTTAGTTTTCTTTTCTCCATGTTTTATAGTCCTAGTAATTTAACACTGTGTTGTTGTTTCCAGTCTTCCAGGTTTGTATTTGTTGCTCTCTGCTGCCCTCTTGTGTTCTCCTTCTTCCCTAGCTCTTTCCCTCTCTTGTTCTGTGCACACCTGCTCCCAGTTTCCTCATTAGCCCTCTCTTTGTCTCAGTCTCCTTAATGTCCTCTCTCTTCAGTTCCTCTTTGCTGGGTCCTCGTCAAACACTGCCTACTTTTTCAAACTTCCTCCAACTCCGTCTTCCTGAGTCTTCCTCGTTGTGACAGTGATTCCCCTGATGTCTCCACGGTTTCTGGTTCGTTTTGACTAGTTTTTATGTTTTATTCTTTTGAATTTTTGGACTCCTGATTTCATGTTAGTTTGGACTTTGTTTTCATTATTGGATTTTTGGATAACCTGCCTTTGTTTTCAGTTTCCCTTTTAAGTCTAATGAAATTCACCTCTGCCTTCCTGCCTCTGCTTTTTTTTTTTTTTTTTTATCACTTAATTTTTATTTACATTTTTGCAACTTACACAGACCTATACATACAAGCCTACATTCAGGCTGCCGCTCTATATGGTAAAGTTTTAAAAAAGAACAAAACTTTGAAAGTATATATAAGTAGCTTACAAACATAAATATAGTTAGTAATTAAATAAGCAGCACCAATGGGATAAAAATTAAATAGAAAATAATAAGTAAATATAAAAAAAACAATGGAAATTGAATACAATGAAAGAAAGAAATAATAATAATAAAAAAAATAAAAAAATAAAGTTTTACTGCATTAATATGGTCATGGCCGGTTTCCACCTATTAACAAATATGTCTTTTTGAAGCCTCAGGCAATAAGTTATTTGTTCCATATAATAGATTTCCCAGACCTTTGTATGTTGGCGGATCAGGCTTCAACCATTTAACTGTGATGCATTTAAGAGCTGCAATCAGTAATATTTGTAGAAGGTATTTTTTTCCTCTTCCAGTAACGTGTTTTGGTAATAATCCAAAAAGTACCATCTCAGGGTCTTTGTTAAAGGTTTTCTGAAATACTTTTCTGAGGGCCTCGAATATCTCGTCCCAAAATTTTCCCAATTTAGGACATGTCCAAAAATATATGAGTATGGTTGCCGATGTGTGACCAACAATTTCTCCAGCATTTATCTGAGTGTATGGACCCCATTTTAGATATGACCGCTGGTGTCCTGAAAAAACGTATTATCTTCCACCTAAATTCTCGCCATGTATTAGAGTTAGTGACTTGATGCGCTGTAGTACATATTTCTTCCCATTTGTCTTGCTGTATATCTATGTTCATTTTGCTTTCCCATCTTTCTTTGGTCTGTAGAGTTTTGTTTGGATCCATATCTATAAATAACTTGTATAAATGGCTAATAATTTTCTTTTTCCCTCTACCTGTTTGCAGTTTTATCAGGAATTCTTCAATTTTAGTGGGCTCTAGGATTTTAGTCCGCTCTCTGTGTTTTGTTAAAAAGTCCCTTAGTTGTAAATACCAAAAAAAATCTGTATTGGGGAGTGTGAATTCCACTCTTATTTGTTCAAATGATTTAAGACTCCCATCTTTGTGAAGTTGGTGTAGATTTATAAGGCCCCGTTTAGACCAATTTCTGAATCCTGGGTCCATCTGTGAGGGAACAAAATCATTTATAAGACCAATGTTGGTTAGTGCTGAGATTGATTTAGGCAGTCCATAAGTTATCTTTATTTTCCTCCAAACTTTCAGTGTGGTCCTAGTCCATTCGCTCATATGAATCTCCCTACTGCCTCTGCTTTTGGGTCAACACTTCATAACCAAATCCTGACACAATCGTCTGCATACATCGCTGTAGAAGTGAAACATGTCAGAACGAACCAAAAGTATTGGTCTGTTCTGGGAAAAATCAATCACCGTCTGCTTTCTGTCACTGCTGTTGATATGATCTAAATGATCCGTTCTGACTGCTGCTGCTGTCGGGGAGCTTGTCTCCAAACAGGAACGATGATTTCTCTGAGGATCCTTTCTGCTGCACTAATTGCTCTGTGGTAATAAAATCATTATCCGCCGTTCCGTTTCGTTTCTGAATCATCAGTCATATTATTCTGCAGAATGAGCGTCTCTTTTCCATTAGCTCCCACATCCGTCAAGGTCAAAAAAACATCAGGCTTTATATTCATCTCCTCAAAAGAGAAAAGCCTTAAATTTCAGCTCCAGAAATATAATAGAAGCTCCAATCCACTTCAACTAAGAGGCTTTATTTTGTTCATTTCTCATCAATAAAAAGTAAAACATCAAGAAACAACTGCTACCTCGAGTTCTATGCAAATGTAGCATTTTTTTCTTGAATGCAAAGTTATTGTTTTATTTCTAACAGGAGAAGTTTTAAAGTAAATCCAGTGATTTTAGAGTCTAATGTGAGTGAATCTGCAGCAGTTGAAGCTTGGTCCAAACTGGGTCTTAAACAATAAAAAAGCAGCAAATGAACAGGAACAGCTTGGAATCAAGGTGCTGAAATGGTCTAGTCAAAGTCACCTGATTGAAAAGCTATTTGTTGAATTTCAGAGAACTCAATGAATGGATGAGTGACAGACAGGTGGAAAAGCTGGAGGACCATGGAGGTCAGAAGATCAGGAGGATGAAGCTGTTCAGCATCTCTGAAGAAACATCATAAATGAGTTTAAATTGTTTTTTATTTGCTCTAAATGTTTTTTTTTTTCTTTGGTTTATATGCCTTTTTATGTGTTCTATATGTTATATGCTAACCTGGTTAAATAAACGCTAAACATAACCAATAAAAAAAATTGGTTCTAGATGCGCTCCTGAAGGACTGGACACCAGTCTTCTTGAGCTTTATAGTTCTGCCGCTATAGGCTTAGACTGCTGGAGGACATAGGGACCCCTTTTTCATCATTCTGCTTCATTCTATCTCTATTCTCCCACTCTGCAGAATCTGTTAGTTCAATCTCTAACGTTCTGCTCTCTCTGCTTTTTCTCATAGTAGCTTCATCTGGTCTGTTCCTGTTTGGCTGTGACTCCATCCTGGAGAGAAATATCAGCTGTGCTGCTGCCATCAACACCTTTGTTTCTAGATGTTGGAGCTTGGCCTGTTTTCCAGTGTAGTCCTGTTTCTCTGACTGTGACTAACTGGATGTGCTCTCTTCATCCTCTGACATGGGAGCTGGCTCAGACACCTTCTTCAAATCTAACAAAATTAGTGTTAAACGTTTGTGCTCCGTGTGTGCAGCCAAAATTTTCGTTTGTGCAGCAATTATTTTAAAGAAATAAAGAGATGTTTCTAGAGGTCATCTAAGGTCAACCAGCCCCCCCCCCCCCCCCCCCTTCTTCAAATGAGGCAAAGTGGGTGTCAATTAACTCGGCTCCGTTTATGCTGGTTTGCAGCAAAAACAGATGTTAACTGTTAATATCATTGAAATGATAGCACTACAAATGAAAATTTTTGCCATACAAAAATATACAATTTTGGAATTAACTTTAAATATAAAATATTTAAAATAAATATATTACAAATTTTTAAATGCATATTTTAAAATATATTCATTTTTTGTACTGCTATAATTTTAATGATATTAATAATTGTTTATAGAAGCCATCAAAGGTCAGTTAACATCTGTTTTTTCTAAAACTCTGAATTTCATTTAAATTATAAGTTGCTAAGCTATGATTATATCATTTTAGGCTGTAAAAAAATGATCGTGGCACAAACAAAAGTTTTTGCTGCACAGACAGCACAGACAGGGGGGGGGGGGGGTCTGGTTGACCTTTTGACCTTTACATTTTCATTAATGTCTTCAAAGCCAAAGCAACACAAATTGGATTTTTTTGCTGCACAAACGGAGCCGAGTTAATTTACACCCATTTTGTCTGATTTGAAGAAGGTGGGGGGGCTGGTTGACCTTTGATGACCTCTAGAAAAATGGTAGTGGCACAAACAAAAAATGTTTGCTGCACAAACGTTTGACAATAATTTTGTCTGATTTGAAGAAGGTCGGGGGGCCAACTTCACTCAGATGGCTCGGAGCTCGTCTGCCTGGCTGAGTGTTTCCTGGATGGGGGCCGCCTTTTACAGTTGCCTTTTGTATCTATGCTTCTTTTTCTATGTCTGCTTCTGTCTCCTTGAACCCCAGTGGGCCTCAGCAGATGGCCGCTCACACTGAGCCTGGTTCTGCTGGAGGTTTCTTCCTGTTCAAAGGGAGTTTTTCCTCTCCACTGTCGCTACAAGCATGCTTAGTGTGAGGGATTGCTGAAGAGTCAATGAGTCGATGCAATCAGCTGGTTTTCCTTAGATAGAAAACTTTGAATCAATCTGACTGGATGATCTGGTTGAATCATCTCTATAAAGTGACCTGAGATGACATGATGTGAATTGGAGCTATAGAAATAAACTGAATAGAATTAATGATGTCAGAAAGTTCAGGAGCTTTTTTATCGTGTGCAGGTTAATCTGATTTCCCATTTATCTCAATTTCCAGAAGTCTAAGAAATATTTATATGATAGCAATCTTCTTGTTTTCATTCCAGATAAAACTTAAATATAAATAAACGAAAACAAGATAATAAAAAAGGTCAGAGGAACCAGTAGGTCAATTAATCAAACCACGTTAGATGATGGAGAACTTCTAATATTCATAATGTGAACAGGAGACGATAAACTAAATGTTTAAAGATCTTAGCTGTTTCTCTTGTTACACCAATTAAATATGAATTTTCCTGTTAATCCTTTTCTGTATTTCTACAATAAGCAACACCTGAAACAGAATCCTATCGTTCAGCATCTTTTCAAGTGAGCAAAACTAGAGGAGTTCCTCTTTCATGATTACTGCAGACCGTGCAATTTCAAAGTTGTATCATTTCTGTGCAAATTAGCCAAACTCAATGTTTAGGCTTGGACCTTATATCATGGAAATGGGAGCCAAGCAAACAGATGATTTAGGCGTTCATCTTTGACTCCGGAGTCAGACCCAGGAAATAAAAAGGTGAATCCCCAGCAAGGATGCAGCCAGAGGTTTTTAAAGCTGCGTTCATGTCAAATGGCTCTAAGTTTGAAAAAGGCCTCCAATGTCTGAACTTCAACAATTTAGCATTATGATGTCAGACGTTCTGTTCTATTTGCTTTGATAAGTTGGGAAAAATATTGTTTGAAAATGTTTTTGAGTGAGGAAGTCCACTGCAAAACGTGATCTCTGCAGTCAGTTATAGTATAGTATATTCTTTTTCAAATGCTGACAGCTCTGATCGTAGTGGATCAGCTTTTCTTATAAGTTTCTTGTTAGCCGCATGTCAAGCTGCAAAGGGATGTATTGGTGCTCAGACACGATGCTGAGCACCGATGCTGCTGACCCTGTCCACCAGAGACTGGATGCAAATCCACCCAGAAGGTTTCATTTGTGTAAGATAAGAAGAATCTGAAAGAGAAAAGTCTGATACCAAAACCGATAGAATCTCCACGGGATATTCAATACAAATTAGAAAGATGATAACATCAACTTCTTATTTGCTATATGGCAATGTAAAGGATTTTATGCAAATGCTACAGTTTGTGTTTCTGGCAAAATTAACTTGTCTTTGTCATTTGCTCAAATAATAGTGATACACTTATTGGTGAGATGCTGGGTTGCTAGGTGAGGGGCTGGGTTGCTAAGTGAGGGGCTGGGTTGCTAGGTGAGGGGCTGGGTTGCTAAGTGAGGGGCTGGGTTGCTAGGTGAGGGGCTGGGTTGCTAAGTGAGGGGCTGGGTTGCTAGGTTAGAGGTTAGGTTGCTAGGTGAGGGGTTAGGTTGCTAAGTTAGGGGTTAGGTTGCTAGGTTAGAAGTTAGGTTGCTAGGTGAGGGGCAGGGTTGCTAAGTGAGGGGCTGGGTTGCTAAGTGAGAGGCTGGGTTGCTAGGTTAGAGGTTAGGTTGCTAAGTGTGGGATTAGGTTGCTAGGTGAGGGGTTAGGTTGCTAGGTGAGGGGCTGGGTTGCTAGGTTAGAGGTTAGGTTGCTAGGTCAGGTGTTAGGTTGCTAGGTTAGGGGTTAGGTTGCTAGGTTAGCGGATAGGTTGCTAGTTTAGCGGTTAGGTTGCTAGGTGAGGGGCTAGGTTGCTAGGTGAGGGGCTGGGTTGCTAGGTTAGAGGTTAGGTTGCTAGGTTAGAGCTTAGGTTGCTAGGTTAGGGGTTAGGTTGCTAGGCTAGGGGTTAGGTTGCTAGGTTAGCGGATAGGTTGCTAGGTGAGGGGCTGGGTTGCTAGGTGATGAGCAGGTCCTACCAATTTTATTGTGAAAATCTGGAGGGTCTTTAAACGGTTTGTTTTCCAAACTAAAACTAACTTTATCTACAGCCTAAAGAAAACAGATGTTTGTTTTTCTTATTGCTAAGAATGTTTAAAGAAGTAGGTCAAACAAAATATGCCAAAAGGGATTTTTTTCCTTTTATCTGCTTTTGATTTAATTTATAAAATTATTAGTTTTTGTTTCAGAGCAGAAAGTTGTCTCTAGAATGTGAAAATGAAACCCAGTCCAATAATCCTACATCTATTCTGACCACAAACTGCAGAACCTTCATCAGATTGTTGAGCTTTACATGAGATCTGAAAAAAATCCTTTTCGGTGAACATTTGTTTTCTAGTTTCACTGCCATTTCTTTATGAGTTCAGCTTTAAAAAACTGCAGCTGTCTTTGACTCCATGAGCCAAAAACACATACATTTTTCCCATAAAACATAAAAGTTTTACCATGCAGAGTATTGATCCTACTCATCGAATTTCCACTGTAAGACATTTCCAGGAAGCTGTTTGAAACATCTGCATGTTCAAGCATGGAGGAATGAAGATGATGGAGATAAGGAAACCATGATTGAAATGCGGTTCCAGAGTTGAGCTGTTAGGGTGACTCCATGAGCCTTTTTCAGAACAATCTGACATCTTGGTGATTTAATCTGCAATTCTTTCTGATTGAAGAAAGAAAAACTGTACAGCTCAAAAAGCCCACCTGTAAAACTGAGTTCTGTTAACCGCAGCCGGAGAGATTCTGAGTTCTGTTCCTAATCAGATCAAGAGTCACACCTTCAGATTAGTTAACCTGCTCTGGCAGCTGAGCCGCCGTTAATCACCCAGTCCTGATGGAGCGGCGTTGAAGTGCCTTAGAAATAACATCGCTCTCAGGCTGCCCACAGTAGCTGCAGAGCTCTGGAAACCCAGCCGCAGTTCAGCTTCACTGATTTATGATCTCCTATTTTTTTAAGCTTTGTAGGATTTAGATTAATGCAGCAGTATTTCACCATCAAGCTGTGCTGCAGGGAACCTTCAGCTCTGCTGAAATCTGGAGATGGAGCAAAGTTTAGTCTGAGGCCGATGAAAGCAGCTGTTGCTCCGCCCCTCCTGCCTGGGCGTGGTTCTACAGCAGCTCTGTGAAGAGAAATGTTGATTTAGTTTTTTTCTTTTATAAGGAGAATGTAGGTGTGAGAGCAGATCGTCTTTGATTGGAGTTTTCTAAAGTGATTTAAAGGTGCCGTAGGAGATCTTGGAGAAACGGTTCCAGTGAGCTATATTTTTGAACATACACAACCATCCCTTTTCCTTTCACACCATACCTTGAAATGACGCCTTCAAAACACATGAACACGCCTGCTGTCTGTCGAGGTGTTCGGATGTTTCCGAGATCGAGAGCCAAACAAGCCGAGGTGCTCATGACAAAGGTAACAACATAACAGCGGCTAAAGCATCACATTGACAGCATTGGCTTTGATGGACAAAGCCATGTTTACTGAAACATACAGTATTTATGTACATATCAGAGCCTGGAGAGTGACGCCAGAATAACGGACAGGGGTGGAGGTGGCATAAAAAGTTAAAAACATGCACGACATACATGGCTTTGAACTAGGTAATGTGACTGAGTGAGCATTGGGGGATCGATTCGTTCATGTGTCACCATTAAAACAACGATTTTCATTCATTTCAGACGGAAATATTCACATACGCGTATTATATTAAACTGAGCTTCCAATATTCACCACTGTTCGGCGCCATTTCCCTTTTTCCTCTGACAGGGTTCCAACAGCGTAAGGCAAGTTAAATTCAACACTTTTTAAGACTTTTTAATGCCACTTGAAATAAAAATTTAAGACCAAATTCACAAGAAACAAAAGAAAAACCTGCTTGCGACAACTTAACCAAAAGGTTTATTTTAACATAAACCGCTGCACTAATGTCTCAAATGTTGAAAATCTTCCCATACAGGAAGAAAGCTAAAAACACACAAATGACAGATGTTATGTTTATTGTGTATAATATTGTTGGTGTTACTATTAGTTGAAATATGCCACCATGTGGTCACTTTAAATTATTGTTTAAGTTAATAGTAGAAGAATATGGACAGGAAGTGCTGTTACCCAGAATCAAACGGCAGCTCCACACTCTTTCTGGCTCTTTCTTGCTTGGTGTTTGTTAAAGTCTTTTCACTGTTAATGGCCTCGCTAGATACTCGCACTAGCTATCCAAACAGCTAAACAATCTTGAACATGAAGAAACTCTGGACAGCGATGACCGGTGTTGGGCTAGCTTCTTGTCCAGTGTAGTGAGCTAAGCTATCAGTACTATCACTACACCAAAGCTAGCACCTAAAGAATTATAGCAAGCTAAGTTACACTAATGTGTTAAAGTAGCTTAACTACATCAGAAGCTACTTAACGTTGTACCAAGCTAATGTCAATTCAAAATGAGTCTGACACACTGGTTAAAACATTTATTAAAGATCAGCCAATGGCACAAAGTGTAAAAATTGTTTTATGATCAGCATAATAAAAAAAAAAACTGAAGTATTTACTAGTAGACAAACTAATAAACAATCTGCTGTTATTAGAACCAAATGAAAGGTACTGTGTAGTGTTCTACACATGGAGACATGGCTATGAGTTTGCATTCAATGGACATCTCTAGGGAAAACCAAAGGCATCTTATTTCTTTAGGGTCTCCCTCAGAGAAAACGTCTTCAGACCTCAAATAAACTGTTTACAAAAAAGGTGAAAAAATAAAGAAGCTAATTAAAAAATACATATATTTATGTCTCACCATATATTTAATTTCTACCTTCATATTTATTTATTGTATTTTGGGGGGTAATTAATTGAATGCTTATTTATTTATTGAGCATGTATTTATTTAAAAATCTTATCTGTGCAAATAAGCCTAAAAGCAGATTTATGTAAACATCCTGTCTGGTAAATTAGGCCATGAAAATACAATATCTAAGTTTGGCTACTGCTCTCTAATGAGAATATCTTAGTGGCACTCATCAGATTGAACCATCTGGAAATTAAAGGTGCCAATAAAGTTAAAGCTGATATATTTTTCTCATTTTTATTTCAAAAAATCGACTGCAGTTGCTTGTTTTAATGAGTGTTTGGCTTTGTAAAACAAATGGCTGGTCATGGCCACATGAGCTCTCTATGGCCAAGAACCGAAAATGAACACGTACTTTTTATCAGAGGATTCAACAAGTTTCAAAATCTCTGAAGATAAGGCGCTCTGCTCCTGTCTCTCCTCCATCCTGTGTGTCTGTGTCATTCTTTGAGTTCCACTGCAGTGCGCATGTTTCGTAGATACAGACAGGAGAGGCAGAATAGAGGCTCATGCATGAATGTCCAGCAAGTAACTCCGATTGTTGTTTCAAAAATAGAAAACCTGGTTTCATTACTCAGTTATGCCCTGGATTTTGTAGCGTTTGTGGACGCTACGTCGCTACTTGATAAAAATAATAACGTCACTACTGGAAAGTTACTTGATACATAAAGCAGCGGTCAAGCTACTGGAAAATGTAGTTAAACTAATAGCTTCGCTACATGTAGCGGCGCTACGGCCCATCACTGGCGATGACTGGTTAATGAAGTTTACTTCAGTGCTAGTTCCTTTTTGATTTCTATTTCTTTCTTTGCATATGTAGCTCTTGCTTGAGCAGCTTCGGCCTTTCAGGCATCATAAGCCCACAAAATGTCTGAAACCAAATCCCAAAAGACTCAAAGTGCCCAACCTGCCTTGTTTTTCACATAAAAAACACAGCCCGTTAAGGGTTTCTTTGGTTTAAATTGGTTGTCATATTTGCCAATATAGCACATAGAATTGATGTTCCAGTTCTGGATAATAGCCCAACAGATTTGCTTTCACATTCATTGCAGGCATAAGGGTCCTCTTGGTAATCATTGATTAAACTTTATTAGAAGAGGCTTTGAGAATAAAATCATGTGCAAAGAACACAGAGACAGAAAGGAGCGTGAGGGAGGAAGAGGACGTCACTGGGGTAAGAGAGACAATACAGAATAATTACTACAAGTCTGCTTTAACATCTGCAAGAAATGGGAGGAAAAGAAAAGTCAACACGAAACACCATAGAAAGAGAAATATTCCCATGGAAATGCAGTAAATACATGTATTCAAACATACAAACTATGAAGATTATACAAAGTTAAACAGAGGTTGATATAGTTTAAGCTTCAGTTAAGCATAAGTGTGTGAAAACCTGCATCCAAACGCCTACAGTGCGCACGCATGACTGATAAAGCTCGAAATGGGCAAACTAGACACGCTGGGCGAGACCAGAGGCTACGCTGCTGAAGCCCCAAAAAGCCACAGCAGCGAGTCCATGGCCTCCGCCAGCAGTCAGTCACACCTGACTGCTACAAAATGAGGGGTTCCTTGGAGCTCCATTATTCAGATCATCAAACTGGTGCAGAGGCTGATCCCTTCACTGTTGGTTAAAAGCTTTAGATTTGAAGAAGGAGGCTGCGAGAGAGTTCACTGTCTAAAGCTGTATACGTCTGTGGGATATTAAGAATACATATATTTATAGTTATACTAGGGGTGGAACGGTTCACAAAATCCATGGTTCAGTTCGATTCACGGTTCGGTGGTCACGGTTTTAGGTTCGGTATATGTTGATTGTTACCCCGAAATCCCATAAAAATTAATTAAATTAATGATAAAAATCCCCAAAAAATTAATGAATTGTAATTATTTTTAATGATCCGCGGAAACCCTGGATCATTTCCGCATGTTTTGCTGCTTTGAATTTAATCATCTGGCGCATGCTCTCTACCATCTCCAAGGAACTCAGAGCGGAGCGGACGGAAGCCACAGTGGAGGCTGTAGCATAAACAAAACGTGTTGCACAATGCTCGCACACTGTTGCACTTTTATCCACAGCTTTCTTTCCGCCGTCATCGTAGGTCACTCTAAATGCAAAGTGGTCCCATACAGCAGACCTATAAAGTGCTGCTGGCGCGTCTTCCAACTCCTGTTCTTTCCCACTCGCCATTCCCACACAATTCTCCACAACAACACCCGGCTACGCTGCTTCGCTTCTTCTTCTTCTTGTTTACTACTGGTGGTTGGCTTTGGTCGCAGTACCGCCACCTTCTGCTCGGGAGTGTAAACGCTTCGCCTATGAGAAAAAGGAGCAGCGCATGAACCGAACGCAACACACGCGAACCGAACCGAGACAGTCGAACCGAACGGTTCGGACGGTTTTCATTAACCGTTCCATCCCTAATACATATCTATATATCTTTATCTATATCTATCTATATACAGTAGAGACCAAACTTCTTTCCAGGCTGAATCGCTCCAAGTTCAGCCTTCATGCTGCGTTCTGCATCCTGCTAACTCCGGGACGGATCATGTGATCCAGTCACCTTGCAGGTCCATGATCAGAGGCCACCACACCAGCATGGCCTTGCCAAACACTCTTTATTGCTAAATAAGGCTTTTACCCCGAGTCACGTTTTCTTCAAGGAACAATAGCATTTTATGTGACAAACAGGCATCACAGAGGAAAGATGAAGTCTTTCATTATAGAGCCGTGCCCCCCCCCCACACACACGGGCCTTTCTTTGTTTGGCCTACACAAGCCATAGAGGCGGACTGGCAGGAACTCTTTCTGCAGCAGACTCGTGGACACAAACATGTCCAACTTCTTTGAGACACTGAAATCCAAAGGATTTGTTTTGGTCTGAGTTGAACATTTATCATTATTTTCCAGAATGTGATCTGAACATGCTACTTGGAGCAGAGGCTTTGCAAATAAGGACTAAATGTGGATTTAATAAATACTCTTGATGCTCTTGACAAAGAGGGAAGCTGGTTAGAGATGAACAAAACACAGATGAGCTAAATCCAGGTCAATCCTGGAAAAAAAAAAAACTTTCAGAGGCTGAGGAAGAGCTAGACGGGGGAGTAGACCTTCTAGCAGAACCACCATTAACACCCTGCCAGAGATAGAAAAGATGGACTAGATGTGTCTCTAATCAAGCCCAGATAAATCAAACATTTGCATTCTCTCCTAATTAGCAACCAAGAACTCCAGAGCTCTTCTCACCCACTGGATATATGTCAGGTTTAAAGAGACAAAAAATAAACTTTAAACGTGAAAGACTGTGTGGCCTGAGAACCCTGGTTTGGTATGGCCTAGTTAAAGTTCATCTGTTCAAGTTTCTCTTTAGGATCAGAAAAGTATCGTTTAATTAAATCGAAGATTTTCTACAACTAATTAAAAGTTTTTTCCTAAAGGAATAAGGAGAGAACTTGTGGTAGAAGAACAAATGAGGCGAGGCAATTCCCTGCAGGTAGAGGTGGTTCTAAAAAGCAATCACTTCAAGGGATTGAATGCTAATGTACTCCAAACTTTCTTAAATATGATTGATTTTATGAAAATATTTAATACCATGATTCTATTTTCTTACATTTCACAGCTCTAGTCTGTTTTTTTAGCAGATCTTTGTGAAATCAGTTGAGGTTTGTGAACCGGCACAAAATGCTGAAACTACAAGGCGTGTGAATAAACTACGTCAATTAAAACGTCAATCTTCTCTATGGCAACAAACTGAGAGGCACTCGGCACGGTTCTCTGACGGCTTAAAGGAGCATATTTTAGCTGTCAATCCCAAATATGATGAGACAGAGCTCTCCACTGAGGTGCATTAAACACCAGCTCACGTACCGACCAGCCCAGTTCTGTTCTTCGATCCGCGCTCTGCCCCCCCACAGGATATGAAAGATCAGGAGATGGCAGGAGCCCAACCGCAGACTGATGTGATGCTAATCGGCTTTGCTGCGACACATCAGCCACCGGTCATTCGAGATGTCAGAGGAGACTTATTTATTGAAATATTTAGAATGACCAACAGAGATGAGAGACTCGCTGCTGATGGAGCCTTTTGGTTTGTGAATGAAACGTAGAAATGTCTGAAAAGAACTGCCACCACCTTTATAGTCTGCTTACAAATGCATCAATGGGAACGTGTCCTTTATTTTTCCTTTCTTCGTTTCATGAGAGATCCTGAGAGGTTTTAATGTTTGGTCCTTGGGAGAAGGAAAAAAAACAGATGTTTGCATATCAGCTGAAAATCACTGAAGTCAAGATATTGTCCGAAAAAGGGGGGTGGTTATAAAAATGTATGTTAGCCTGATAACAAATACGATTTAGTAAATAAACCACACATGGATTTAGGGACATTTTAAAATGGTTTTTAAGCTAGGTTAGCATATAAAAAAATGAAACAAGTTTTGGTAGAAAGTCTTTTACGGAAGAGGATTAGAGCCACTGGAAAAAAAAAAAAAAAAAACTTAACTGATTTTTTTTTTTTTATTTCAGTTTAACATGGGAAAAAAGTCAGAATTCTGACTTTTTTTCTCAGAATTCTGACTTTTTTTTCCTCAGAATTCTGACTTTAATCTCAGAATTCTGACTTTAATCTCAGAATTCTAACTTTAATCTCAGAATTCTGACTTTTTTTCTCAGAATTCTGACTTTTTTTCTCAGAATTCTGACTTTTTTCTCAGAATTCTGACTTTGATCTCAGAATTCTGACTTTTTTCTCAGAATTCTGACTTTGATCTCAGAATTCTGACTTTTTTTCTCAGAATTCTGACTTTTTTTTCCTCAGAATTCTGACTTTAATCTCAGAATTCTGACTTTAATCTCAGAATTCTAACTTTAATCTCAGAATTCTGACTTTTTTTCTCAGAATTCTGACTTTTTTTCTCAGAATTCTGACTTTTTTCTCAGAATTCTGACTTTATTCTCAGTATTCTGACTTTTTTCTCAGAATTCTGACTTTGATCTCAGAATTCTGACTTTTTTCTCAGAATTCTGAATTCTGACTTTAATCTCAGAATTCTGACTTTTTTTCTCAGAATTCTGACTTTTTTCTCAGAATTCTGACTTTAATCTCAGAATTCTGACTTTTTTCTCAGAATTCTGACTTTGATCTCAGAATTCTGACTTTTTTCTCAGAATTCTGACTTTGATCTCAGAATTCTGACTTTTTTCTCAGAATTCTGACTTTTTTCTCAGAATTCTGACTTTTTTCTCAGAATTCTGACTTTAATCTCAGAATTCTGACTTTTTTTCTCAGAATTCTGACTTTTTTCTCAGAATTCTGACTTTTTTCTCAGAATTCTGACTTTAATCTCAGAATTCTGACTTTTTTCTCAGAATTCTGACTTTGATCCCAGAATTCTGACTTTAATCTCGGAATTCTGCATTAATCTCAGAATTCTGACTTTTTTCCCATGTTAAACTGAAATAAAATGTAAAAATCAGTTAACTTAATTTTTTTTCAGTGGCTCTAATCCTCTTCCGTAGTCTTTAGTCTGGGAGGCAAACAGAAAGCTGAAGGAAGTCAGTAATTCCTTGTTAGCAATTGTTCTCGTTAGCCTTACCAACCTGCTGAGGCTTCATAATGACTCTGATCCTGATTAGAGATTTTAACAGGTTGCTAAAGATGCTTGTTTTATAACATGTTAGAGCTCTAAAGCTAATGCCATACAGGTTAATGACTATAGATATAGGACAGCTAGAGACTAAGTGGTAGAATGGGTAGTGACTAGTGAGGTAGGATATATCAGGGCTCCATGTTAACCATCGCCCGATCTCCTGGGGCAGGTAGTTTCTATTGTTGGAGAGTAAAAATTTCATTGCATTTGCCCGCCGGGCAAGTGCAATGATGGCAAAAAAAATTATTTATCACTCAAAATTACTTTAAAATCACCGACATTCGCTGAAAACGACCCAGAAGCATTGCCGGCACCATCTTTGTTGTTTTGTACACATTCTCGAGTGATTTGAAAACGCCGCGTGATTTTCCGCTAGATGGCCTGATTCAGCTCTTGGGGAGAGAATTCTGCAGAGCAGCAGCTGGATGATGAATTTAATCTATACTATAATACACGCTAGATTAAAAATGATCAGTCAGGGATTAGGAAAATAATAATAATAGTTGTATGCACACAGTGTAAATATTTCTATCATATGGCACACATCACAAAAAACATTTAAAAAACAAACATGTTTCATTGATATATATACAAAAATGAATATTAGGAACTATATTTATCAAACATTATACTGGGCAAGTAAAAATTGTTTCTGGGCAAATGAAATGTGAAAGTCACTTGCCCGAAGGCTTTAACGTCAACCCCTGTATGTAGTAACTAGTTAGGTCGGGTATGTAGCAGGGCTGCGTATTTTCGCCAAAGTCCTGATTCGATCGATTTACGATAATGAAAGCGGTTCAACTGCGCTTCAAAATACTCATGTATTTTATTTTTTCCTGTCAAATTAAACACAAAGTGCAAACTTGTAAAGTTTAAACTTGAGATGTGAACAAAACGGTCTAAAAAGTGCAAAGTTGTTTGTGAAAAGTGAAAAATTGAAGCTTCACTTGAGCGAGCAGACGTGACACAGCGGGAAACACAGCAGGCATGCATGAGCTGCATTATCTTCACTGAACAAACCATGTTTGCAACTACAGGGTGTTTGCTGCTCAGCCTCCATTTTTTAATGTCTTCAGTCAACCTGTTGGATATATTTACACACTGGAAAAAATCAAAATCTAGATAAGTAACTTTTTCTTAAAATAAGTGCATTTGTTCTTCAATTGAGGAGGTAAAAGAAACATCTTTCCAATGGAACAAGACAATTTACACTTAAAATAAGAAAACACAATTGCATTGTCTTATTTCAAGTGCATGTTATCTAATTATCTTATTTTAAGAGTAAAAGTAGTAATTCCCTTTGCAAACCATCTCATTTACCTGCTCAAATTAAGGGTAAATACACTTAATTTAGTAATTTTTTTACTTACTGTACTTCTAGATCCTTTTTCCAGTGCAGCTGTCTGTCTTTAGGTCATCTTGAGTGCATCTTTCCTGCTCATGTGAATGTGAACGTCACACGCGTCACTATAAAACGAATCGATCTCATTCCCTAGACATCGGTTTTGCAAAAATGTAAAGGAATCGATTCATCGATTAAATCGATTTTTTTACCCAGCCCTAGAAGGTAGTGACACCACCACACACACACTGTACCAGCACTGGAAAAAAATCGAAATCTAGATAAGTAATTTTTTCTTAAAATAAGTGTTCTTGTTTTTGAATTGAGGAGGTAAAAGAAACATCTTTCCAATGGAACAAGACAATTTACACTTAAAATAAGAAAAAAACAGTTGCATTGTCTTATTTCAAGTGCATATTATCTAATTATCTTATACCAAGAGTTAAAATTCTCATTCCATTGGCAAACTATCTCATTTACCGACTCAAATTAAAGGTAAATATTAGGGATGCACGATATAATCGGCCCCCTATCAGTATCGGCCTTAAAACTGAATATCGGACATCGGCCCCCCCACCGATATTTAACCCGATATTTGATCAGCTTCTGAGTTTTTAAAGTCTAAAAAAAAATAAAATACTACTACTTCTTCTTCTTCCTCAAAAACTTCTTTTTTACAGACTTAAAAACTTCTAAAGACGAAGGAAAAAATATTGATCCATTAAAATATCCCAATATCTTCATATGCTGATATATTGCCATTTAAAAACACCATATCAATCTCTTTTACTAATGAAATATTGCTATATGTCATCGTTATGCTACGAAATCCCCCGAAAATTCACGACATTTTGCCATATTTTTATATGTTGATATATTGACGCGGTATTGATCTATTTTACTAACAAAATCTCACAAGAATTTAAAAAATATCACAAGAGTTTGTAACAGAAGGATGAAAGTTCACGAGATTTTGAAAGTAAAATAGATCGATACCGCGTTTTTAAAAATCAATTTATGAAAATATATTTGAGTATATTATTTTTCAAAGTGTCAGAAATGGATAACAAAACTGCGATTTTCAATGACTACTTATTTTTGTCCAGCTTTAACATCGGTATCGATATCGGTTATCGGCTACATGAGTTTTAAAATATCGGCATATCGGCCAAAATCCCAATATCGTGCATCCCACTTATTTTAAGAAATTTTTGCTCATTTTCAGAACGTTTTTGCAGTGAGGGACTGCGCCTTACCTGCACTACCTCAGCCTGGAATACACTATTGCTGCTGCTTTTATTGTAATGTCTATACTCTATATCTATCTTATCTTGTTTTACATGTTCAATGTTAAATATTGAATGTTAATGTTAAATGTCATATGTTCTTTGTACTGTATTTATTATTGACCACTTATTGTTACCAGACTTTATGTCAGTCTGTAAATGTCTAGACCTGGCATGCTATAGAGAGAAAACGTAATTTCTTTTCCCTTGTATGTCTTGTGCATATGAAGAAAGTGACAATAAAGCTGACTTGACTTGACTAGTTAGGTCGATGAATAGTGATTTAGTGACTAATAAAGTAGAATGATCAGTGACTTGTCAGGTAAGATGGGTTTTAGTTGTTTGTATTTCAATAATTGCTAGAACCGTTTATTTCCTGCTTTCCTGCCGTGTGACACAAAGTTTGGGGATCTTTGTTTTAAAGAAATTTAAGCCATTTGTGTTCTAGAGCAGATCTACAGATTTTTAAGAACCTATTTATGGGAACTGTTCTGGTTATAAATGTATAATTAAAAAACATCATCATCTTTATTTTAACCAGAGTCTGGCGTTGATAGAATCTTCCGGCTGAATAATGAACGTCCCCAGATGATGGACACTTGATGATGAATCATTGTTTCATTTCTCGTCTCCAGCAGGAATATCCGCTCTGGTTGTTGGGCTTCTGGTTGTCATACCAACCATCCGGATCCCACTACAAACAATGGAAGTGTGTGGTTGCTAAGCGACGCCAGCATCTTTACAAGAAACTGTGGAGATCGTTGCTGCAGGGGTGAAGGTAGCAGTGAGGAAAATATAAATACATCATGGAGTGTCAGAGATCAGCGGATGGACCGAAGGAAACCGATATTCATTAACCTTCCTTTAAAAGGCTTTTCAGCTCTTAATTTGCACATAAGGATATTTTCACCTTTGTCTGACTTTTAGTTGTGGGTTATAAAATGAATCCTTTATAATCAGGAGAGGCTTCATATATGATTTTTGTTAAAGTTGCTGCAACAATACAAGAGAAGCAGAGATTTCAGTTCCTGTTGGAATAAAAAAAAGATTTGATAATAAATACAATTTGTAGTTCATCTTTTTTTTTACTCTAGCTCAGGTTTACAGGATGAATCCACACTTATCTTCTGACAAACCTAGTTTAAACTTTTAGCAGACCAGCTCTCTGAACCGACATGTTAAAGTCAAAAGATTCCCGATCGTCCACATGTAGAGGGAAAACAGTGGAAACTCGTCCGACAACAGAAAGAGACGATTCTCCAAGAAACGTAGGAAGACCTTCTTCTCTGGCTCCACCTCTGCCTTCCACCAAGCTACCTCTGAATCCTCCAAGAGTTTCTGCAGAGTCCAAAACAGGTGGAAGGAGTTCTGGTACTGATCCGCTGGAAACTGTCTGAGCATGGAGGCGTCCGTGTTTCCGTCTTTCTGCACCTGCACAAAAAGAAAAAAATGCAAATGGTGTCATTTTTGATCAGGACCTGTCATTTAAATCCCAGATCAAAGAGGTTTCTAGAATTTCTTTCTTTCATCTGCACAATATTGCAGAAATGAGAAACTAGTCCATGCATTTGTTACTTCAAGGCTGGACTATTGTAATTCTTTACTATCAGGAAGTCCACAAACTGTAGTTAAAAGCCTTCAGCTGATCCAAAATGCTGCAGCCAGAGTTCTGATGAAAATGAAAAAGAGAGATCATATCTCTCCTATCCTGGCTTCTCTTCATTGGCTTCCTGTTAAATCAAGAATTGAATTTAAAATCCTCCTTCTCACATATAAAGCCTTAAATGGCCAAGCTCCATCTGATATCAGAGATCTGATTGTTCCTTATGTTCCTAACAGAGCACTTCGCTCTCAATCTGCAGGTTTACTAGTGGTTCCTAGAATTTCTAAAAGTAGAATGGGAGGCAGATCTTTTAGTTATCAGGCTCCTCTCCTGTGGAACCAACTACCAGTTTTAGTCTGTGAGGCAGACACCCTGTCTACTTTTAAGGTTAGGCTTAAAACTTTCCTTTTTGATAAAGCTTCTAGTTAGAGTGGCTCAGGTTAATTTCAGAGAACTCAATGAATGGATGAGTGACAGACAGGTGGAAAAGCTGGAGGACCATGGAGGTCAGAAGATCAGGAGGATGAAGCTGTTCAGCATCTCTGAAGAAACATAAATGAGTTTAAATTGTTTTTTATTTGCTCTAAATGTTTTTTTTTCTTTGGTTTATATGCCTTTTTATGTGTTCTATATGTTATATGCTAACCTGGTTAAATAAACGCTAAACATAACCAATAAAAGAAATTGGTTCTTGATGCGCTCCTGAAGGACTGGACACCAGTCTTCTTGAGCTTTATAGTTCTGCTGCTATAGGCTTAGACTGCTGGAGGACAGAGGGACCCCTTTTTCATCATTCCGCTTCATTCTATCTCTATTCTCCCACTCTGCAGAATCTGTTAGTTCAATCTCTAACGTTCTGCTCTCTCTGCTTTTTCTCATAGTAGCTTCATCTGGTCTGTTCCTGTTTGGCTGTGACTCCATCCTGGAGAGAAATATCAGCTGTGCTGCTGCCATCAACACCTTTGTTTCTAGATGTTGGAGCTTGGCCTGTTTTTCAGTGTAGTCCTGTTTCTCTGACTGTGACTAACTGGATGTGCTCTCTTCATCCTCTGACATGGGAGCTGGCTCGGAGCTCGTCTGCCTGGCTGTGTGTTTCCTGGACGGGGCCGCCTGTGGAGCTGGTTGACAGTTGCCTTTTGTATCTATGCTTCTTTTTCTATGTCTGCTTCTGTCTCCTTGAACCCCAGTGGGCCTCAGCAGATGGCCGCTCACACTGAGCCTGGTTCTGCTGGAGGTTTCTTCCTGTTCACAGGGAGTTTTTCCTCTCCACTGTCGCTACAAGCATGCTCAGTGTGAGGGATTGCTGAAGAGTCAATGAGTCGATGCAATCAGCTGGTTTTCCTTAGATAGAAAACTTTTAATCAATCTGACTGGATGATCTGGTGAACTGGAAAGTGACCTGAGATGACATGATGTGAATTGGAGCTATAGAAATAAACTGAATAGAATTGAAATAAATATCAATAACTTTAACCTACAATAAAGACTCTTAAGCTTTCCACCTAATTATAATAATTGCTGAATAGAACAAAACAGATGCCTTTAAACCGTAATGATTAATCTCTATGTCACTAAGCACTGAAATATTAACAGCTGCACACAAAATAACACCTAAAACTGGATGATAAACATCTGGAATTAAACCTTTACCTTTTTACAGCGACGGCATTAATAACTGTTATGGTGATACAATGCAGCAGTACAGTTAAAGCAGATAACAGATCACACACATCAACACTGAAAGCCTGTATGCAAATCTATCTTTAAAGCATCAAAGCTCCTCCAAGCCCGTTCACTCAACCATTTAGCATGATTATAATATCACAGACATGCATCAGTAATGGAAACGACTTTCAATACATGATGAACATGAAGGTAAAATGATGCATTTATTGAGGAGATGCTTGAATAGGTAATAATTGATTTTTTCATGGGAAAAATCAAACTTGTAGAATATATAGTGAGCTAATTAAATGGGCGCAGAGGCATGTAAACAATGAAGTGAGGATTCCTGGATTGGTCTGAGGACCTCGATTTCTCAAATGCATCGAGCCAAACTACTCTCCTTTAGGCTTCATTAACTTATATTTAATTTCCGGTCAGTGGCTGCAGCTAATTATAGCTGATAAATGGATGCTACGGTTGGTTATAAGCAAAGGAGAGAGACGGCAGTAAGCAAAAAGTTTTTAAGATGTAAACAGTAAGTAAACAGTTTACCTTTTTGTTTTTACACTAAAGACAGGAAGCCATTTTATTTCAATAAAACCGTAAATAACCATAACTAGTTTTTATTAAAACAAACTGGGATGTCTTTTGCTTCACTGACTTTGTGTTGATTTCTTCCAGTGAGATCCATGACTGCCGGTTGGTGGAGACTCGTAGACACAACACTCACAAAGCAAAACTTCTGTTGAATAACAGAAGTTTATCTAAAGTCGTAGGGAAGTCATATTTAAATGTCAAATCATTCCGGCTTAAATGTGTATATAAATATACTCTTTATCAGACGATATTGTCCCAAAATTTCTGTCTGTCAGTCAAATGTTTTCGGTCATAGCATCTTGATTCATATGTCGCAGCTAATATACGCAACGGTTGAAACCAGAATCCTTTCCTTTCCCATTGAGTTGCGTCCCAGTGTTCACGGGGATGGACGTCTGTGTCTTCAGCAGGCGTAGAGCTAACAGAACTGGCAGCGTTGCGAGGCAAGGGCTCAAACATGTACGGCTGGAAGCCTTCTACACCAAACCAAGCTTCTGCCGCCCTGGCGTCCTCTTCCACAACATCTTCGTCCCCGCTTTCCTCCTCTAAATAAAAAATGGATGACGGAGGAGACTCATCTACGACCTCCGACACTAAACTCTCCTCCTCTTGCATGTTTCCGCTGTCCATAGCGTTCCTTGACAGCGTCGTTTCTAAGTCACCAATTTAGTGCTACTTGTTCCCAATGGAATTCGATCGAGGCTTGCTTCATTTGGGGGAGGAGCTAAAATCGATGACCTCCGAAGCCTCGCTACCCCACCATACCATGTGACCGCTTTGGGAAGTGGTTCAGCTCGCCCCCGAACTTCGGCAGACATTTAAATAGCCTCAGTATTCAGAAAAGATGTGGGAGAGTTGGATAGATTTAAGAATAGATTGGTTGGGAAAAACAACCAATCTAGTTGGTTAAATCTAGTTTGGTTAGATTAAACAATGTAATGATGAAAATCTGAGCAAGCCACTGGTGACTGATGTGTCACCTTAATAGTGGCATCAGCTGTAAGACATGGACTTCTACTCCTGATTGGTTCAAATCCCAATTCTGACTATTGAAAGTTGCAATAATCCACACAAAGTATTTTTGGTAAAGCGAACATTGTACGACTGTTTGCCTTTTTCTGGCAGATTCTCCAGTCGTCCGAGATTTGTGCAATCGGGCCGACTTTCAGCCTGATCATGCGTTTTGTAGTGTACAGGGGGTAACCAGCCACTCCATTAACCTCCCAATCAGGAATCGTAAGGTCGGGAGAAAATCAAACATGTTTGAATTCAGTCGGCCGTCATAAGGTGGTCGTGGGCAAACAAGGATTCTTCTTCTTCCTCTGAGATAAAAACACATAAGCATGGCGGAGGTGCAATGAATGAAATGGAGTTCTTTCTATATAATTTACAGACCATAGTAGCCACGTTTGATCAGCCATGTCTTTGTGCAAATACGTTATCGCCTTTTCTCTTCTGGATAAACGAGTCCGAGTAGCGCCATCTCACTGCGGAGCTGAGTCTGACATACAGTCTGAGCAGGTAGATCGCATCAGAGCGTCGGGCCACATAGTCCGGTCAGCAAGGAATAATCAGTGGATCATGATCTATACCTAAAGCTAATATGTTCGTGGTGATTTAATAGATTTAGCTTTAATCATTAAAAAATAATAATTATTTTCATCACAATCACTGAGTCTGGGAGCGGCCATTTTTGCCCAAATATAGTAGCCCCTCCCTCCTGCCATCTTCCAGCAGTGGCGTCACGGTGCGGTAAGCCTAGCGCCATTCTCCCCGCTTTACAAGCTAAATCAATGGGAACTACTAGACACATCTGCAATCAACAACAATTATTGAAGATTTCCAGAGGACTTCATCATTGAAATTCACCAGAGCTATAGTGAAACTGACAATGCCCACGTGCATGGCAGCTGGATGCTGGAATACATCGGGTAAAAGTGGAAAAAAAGAGTTATTCCACCTTTCTGATTCCTGATCCTCCACGGACGGGTTGGTCGTTGGATCGCCAACTTGAAGAGGGAGGATTTGCCATCGAACTTCTGGCCAGAGAAAAAACCCGTAATATGTAGCCAACATTTGGAAGAAGAATGTTTTCAAGATGACTTGGATAATAGCGCGTTGTGACAAACACCAGATACAGCACTGGGACTTGATCAACAGCCGATACCGCACCGTGACAATGTCACTAACCAGTAGGTGGCAGTAGTGTTCTTTGACAAACATGGATGCCTCCAGTAAAGCACATTCACATGAAAATTACTCTGAATTAAAAACACTGATCATTTATTGAACAGGATGGAATAATTTCAGATTTAAAGAACTTTCAGAAGTTTAAATTCTGAATATAAGACTTTTCCTTTAATCAAACACAGAAGAAGGGCTTAAAAACACATCCATTATGAGGAATAATCAGTCAAAGCTGCAATGTTAGAACAGGAAGTGGACAAACTTATGTTCTGATCTTTTATGATATTTAGAGGCCCATCTGGATCAGAGGAGGGAGAACAGGAAGGAGGGATGGGGCAGAACCTTTGGACCGCCACAGAAACTGCTGGAAAATGACTCCAGTAAAACCAGAAGATGTAATCCCGACACTGCAGCCTCATTACTCCTCCGACCGCTCCCCTTCATGCCGTTCTTCTCAGGTCAATGCACAACAATCAGCTTTTAGAAGATTCATTTTCTCTGACCATCATCTATCCCAATAAAAGGAGAAAACTTTACATTTTAACGCCAGCTTATAACAGTCTGTGTCCCGTTATGACCTGCGGGAGCGGCTGGGCTGAGGGAAGGAAATCCAGGATATTCCAGTGTAATCTTGAAGCTGTCAGCAGCCCACATGCCGGTGATATTTATGAAGTCATGAGGCCAGCATCAACGCGCGGCACGGATCAATAGGTAAAGCTCCCAGGAGATAAAAACCTGAGCTGATTTCCTCTGATCCAAACTGAATGAAGAAACATCCGAGTTGAGAGGAACACAGAAAGAACTTCATCACTCTGACTTGTAGAAGATGTTTCACAAAAAGAGCCGTTTTCCTGCAGGAGCACCATTTACTCTCATCTTATTTCCAGGACGGTGTCAGAGACGGATGAAGTTAGCGCCGATCCAGAGCCGCAGCAGCTATAAAGCTGAAGGCTCTGAAGCCTGTCGAGTCTCGGCTGACGGATGGAGTGAGGAGAGGAGGAGGAGGTGGATCTGCTCGGCTTCAGAGAAGAGATGAGGAATGTGTTTGAACAGCCTAGCTGAAAGAACTTCAGATTATCCTCACTGAAGCAGAGGCAGACCTGTGTGAGGTCAGCGGCTAAGGCGACTGAAGCTAGGACAAGATATTGGACCTTTACCTGAATACGCAGTTCCTCAATCGAAGCCTGAAAACAATCGTTATCTGCTGGGAATACAGTCGTGTTAGAAGGTCAAAGGTCAGAGCACTAGAACGGGTCATCAAGTTAAAGTTACCAATTCAATTCAGTTTATTTCTACAGCTGCAATTCACGTCATGTCATCTCAGGTCTCTTTCCAGTTCACCAGATCATCCAGTCAGATTGATTCAAAGTTTTCTATCTAAGGAAAACCAGCGGATTGCATCGACTCAACTCATCTTCAGGTAACTCTAACACCAAGCATGCTTGCAGCGACAGTGGAGAGGAAAAACTCCCTTTGAACAGGAAGAAACCTCCAGCAGAACCAGGCTCACAGGGTTCCTACAGCATAATGCAAGTTAAATTCAAGACTTTTTAAGACTTTTTAATGCCACTTGAAATAAAAATTTAAGACCAAATTCACAACAAACACAAGAAAAACCTGCTTGCGACAACTTAACCCAAAGGTTTATTTTAACATAAACCACTGCACTAATGTTTCAAATGTTGAAAAGCTTCCCATACAGGAAGAAAGCTAAAAACACACAAATGACAGATATATTTTAACAATTATTTAACTGAATTCACAAACTTTGTTTTAGCAGGGAACAAAACCAATCAGTTTTAAAGCCACAACATAACCAGTGCTAAGTCTTTTTGCAGCTATTTTTCTTTGTATGGTTTTCTTAGTATGTTTGATTTGGTGATAAGTGGAGGCGTTGCAGAGACAAGGGTGGAACTAAACTGAGAAATACCGGCTGTTTCTCTGTAACTCCATTTTGACGCTTTGTGTTTCGTGCTTCGCATGTGCGACTCCACTGCCTTAATTCCCATCGTTCTGAGCTTGAATGACTTCTTGCATAAATCCACTGAGCCTCATGTATGTTCCCTGGTTTTAGCCATGGAGGAAACTCTTGGCTGGAGACAATTTTGGTTACATTTACACTTTAATTTACAAGTTAATGGCGAATCTCCCAAATGTCCCTGCTGCATTATTGGTTCCGCTATCGGGACGGAACCAATAATGGCGAGCCGTTATTTCTTTAAAATAAAAAAAAATTGTCAATTTTAAAGTTTTATTTAGATTACAAAAATAAATCGTAATAAAAATAATCCTATTTATGATGCTTTAAAAATTAAGACCCAGGAAAGACTGATTTAAGACATTTTAATACCAATTAAGGCCTTAGTTTTATTTTGAAGAATTCAATGCCTTTTAAGACTTTTTAAGGACCAGCGGGAACCCTGGCTCAGTGTGAGCGGCCATCTGCTGAGGCCGACCGGGGAGACAGAAGCAGAGACACCAAAGGCAACTGTCAACCAGCTCCACAAGTGGAAACTGACCAGATGAAGCTAAGAGAGCAAAATATTAGAGGTTGAACTAACAAATACAGCAGAATAAGAGAACAGAGATAGAATGAAGAGAATAATGAAAAGGGGTCTCTATGTCCTCCGGCAGTCTAAGCCTATAGCAGCACAAATGCAGATAATAGCTCAGGATAACCTATTTTGAATGAGGGATAAGAACGGGAGAGCCACAGTGGACTGAAGGCACTGAAGTGAGTTATGAGCAAAGCCTGAGTTCATTGTCCTAGGGGTTTAGCTCCTAAACTCTCCAGCTCTGAAGGAACTGCTTCAAACAATCAGAACCCCAAAGGGAACCGACCGTCTGCAGAGAAACGACAGAGACAGATTCCTAATGATGAGATAAATGGATCTGTTCATAAAGCTAAGGTCAAGCAAAGTTCAGAATGAACTTCTAAAGAGTCCCTGATCCAAACCACCAACCTGAAAATGGACGTGATTCTGATGTCAATGGTAAAACGATCGTCGCATCAACTTTCCCAGTGAGCCCCATCATGACTTTAAGTCTTAGCATAAGTAGAAACAGCCTTAAAGGTTGAGTTAGTCACATTTTGGCCTGAACAGAGGTTTACTGCTGATCCTGGTACAGCAATCTCCCAACATACAGAGTTCAGTACCTCACTTAACCAGTAAGAAGGTAGTAACAGAAGAAATGCCTCACACATCAAAAAAAGCATTAAAAACAATCAAAAACATTATTCCTTATTGTTGAAAATTGCTATATTATGGTTTATTATTCGTTTAATAAATGTTTCACCACTAGAGGGCGCATGTGCCTCATGTTATGGCTAAGTTGGTGTTTTCTTGCACCTTATATGGCGAAGAAGAAAGCTTTAAAAGTCAGTAAATGCAACATGGTGTTCATCTTTTTCCCCACGATGCAGCAGTTTGAAGTCATGTTAACTCAATTTTAATTTACTGTAATTTTTCTCGATTTAAGGTGGATGTTTCTAACCTGACTCCGCCAGATGGATTTGCTCCGCATATCCATCTGGAAACCTTCCGTTAAAGTAATTTTGGGAAGGGGCGAAAATACTGGTTAGCTGATTGGCCTATACTGGTGATAGACGGGCCAAATAAACCAATCAGATCAACGAAGCATATGACGTACTAACAGAGCGACGACGAAGAGGAGCCAATTGATAGATCAAACTCTTGCCGAAACCAGTCTGGAGAAGAGCAAAAACATCTTTTCCTCTGAGAAAAGCCTCCAGAGCAGTGTTTTGCTCTTCTTTCAGTGAAGAAATACTCTGTAATTCCCATAAAACTTGCTCGATAGCCACGCTAACGCTAGTTTCATCGGCTGAAGCCGCCATGTTCTTTAGACTGAACTGTCGCGCTTCTCGTTGCGTCACACCTCAACCCGCCTCAAAGCCAATGCTGATTGGACGTTCGTTTGGTGAACGGCTCCAAATTTTCTTCAATGGAGAGTCTCCAGACTGATCTGCGAGTAAAACCTTGAAAGCTCGCGAGATCAGGATGGTCTCACGAGGCTAGGATGTTTCAGCTAAATCATTAACTTCCTTCTGTTCCTCTCATAGCTTTACATTCAGAGTAAACAGGCTAAATATAAGAAATGTGGTATCATGTCATAGACGTTAACCATGACACTATAGTCATGCACTGGTTAAATGGCATTGCTCGGACATCGGCCAATTTTCACGTGATCTGCCGCGACCGTCCGGTGATTATAAAGAAAGTGATTTTAATGCCACCTGTTGCGTGGTTGATTAATTATTTTCTGAGCAGACACGCATGTTTGGTCCATGTTTGGACGCGTCACCCAGACAACAGAGGTTAAGTGGAGACAGCATTGTGAGTTCGGCCAGAAGCAGCAGGAAATCAGTGTGAGAAAACCGCTGTTCTGTCAGATCAGCATAGCCATAGTCAATACGCATACACAAGACGGCACATTTACGAAAAATACACTTTAAACTAGGGATGCACGATATAATCGGCCCCCTATCGGTATCGGCCTTAAAACTGAATATCGGACATCGGCCACCCCACAGATATTTAACCCGATATTTGATCAGCTTCTGAGTTTCTAAGTCTAAAAAAAAAAAATATTACTACTTCTTCTTCTTCCTCAAAAACTTCTTTTTTACAGACTTAAAAACTTCTAAAGACGAGGGAAAAAATATTAATACATTAAAATATCCCAATATCTTCATATGCTGATATATTGCCATTTAAAAACACCATATCAATCTCTTTTACTAATGAAATATTGCTATATGTCATCGTTATGCTACGAAATCCACCAAAAATTCACAAACTTTTGCCATATTTTTATATGTTGATATATTGACGCGGTATCGATCTATTTTACTAACAAAATCTCACAAGAATTTGCAAATTATCACGAGAGTTTGTAACAGAACGATCAAATTTCATGAGATTTTGAAAGTAAAATAGATCGATACCGAGTTTTTAAAAATCAATTTGATATCAGCATATGAAAATATATTTGAGTATATTATTTTTCAAAGTGTCAGAAATGGATAACAAAACTCCTATTTTCAATGACTACTTATTTTTGTCCAGCTTTAACATCGGTATCGATATCGGTTATCGGCTACATGTGTTTTAAAATATCGGCATTTCGGATATCGGCCAAAATCACAATATCGTGCATCCCTACTTTAAACTACCTCGACGGGCCTGTATCCCTTTAGTCATGAATAAAAAACAATTTTAAGCCAGATCGCTATACCCTTAACAAAAAACACCAAAAAGTAAGTAATTAAATAATTTTTTTTGTGCATGACTAAGGGAATAGACGCCCATTAATTTAGTTCAAAGATTATTTTTCTTACAGGTATTGACAATGGGTATTCTGGTCTGACAGAACACCAGCAGGGAAATTTATGAGGAGGCCAGTTATGCTGTTGAAGATTCTCAGTCATCCAGGTCATGGTTATTCCGTAAAAGGTTAAAAAATAATCCACAGGATTTGGTTTCCAAGGTTTGAAGATGTTTCGCTTCCCATCCAGGAAACCTGAATTGAGAATTTGAAAAATTTGAATTGAGAAAGCTTCCTGGAGGGGAAGCGAAACGTCTTCAAACCTCGGAAACCAAGTCCCGTGGACTGTTTTTTAAACTTTTACGTAGGCCAGTTATGCTTCTGGAGCTTAGGAACCCCAGCGGTAGATCAGAGGAGCCCAGTAGGCAGAGAGTGAACCAGGGTGGGGAAATAAGGCAGCTCAGGAGGCGAGTGGAGAGAAGTCTGCCGGGAAAACAGCGCCAACTGCTGGCTGGAAATAAGAATGAGAAGGTAGAGGCTATGGTTGGATGGAGTAAAGAGCTGTTTATACTAGTGTTGCACCGATACCGATACCAGTATCGGATGGGGCCCCTAAAATGTTGGTATCGGTGAGTACCAACAAATAGGGTACCGATACTATTTTAAGAGCCATAAGTTTCTTCAACTATTGTCACCCATTCCAGGTAGGCAATGAAAAGTTCTACTGGATTCACTTTGTATTAGATATTTTCCTGCTTCACAAAGGTAGGCAGCAGCTCGACAAAGCCATGATGGCAATTATTTTACATTATTATGGTATCGGTATCGGCCGATACTGCACAGCCAGGTATCGGGTATCGGTATCAAAAAATGGCAACGGCGCAACACTAGTTTATACTCTCGTAGCAGTGTGTCGAAGTTAGCTTGACGCAGATATTTTTGGTTTATGCCCAACACTTAAGCGTGGTCTGCGCTATGTTATTCCACGCCACGACACAAGAGGGCCAATCAGGAACTAGCTGTGGGTCTAAATACGGCTGAGGCGGTGAGGAAGTGGAGGCAAGTTCGTGCGACAACGGAGTGACATGAGGGCCAAAAAGAGCGGAGATCCAGGTGGAAAAAGAGTCCCAGCGTTCTCACGCACCTCGCTCTTCTAGCTGCTTCATCTTCAGTCGTTTTCCACAATGGCGGTCAGACAAAAAGAACAAGCGGGTAAGGAACCAAACAGGAAATACGCCATAGAGTAGAGCGGATGTAGATTTGACCAATCAGAGGCCTCCTGTCTACAGTCACCTACAGTTTTGGAGAGGTGCACCAGAGTGTCTGCGGAAGGGGGGGCACATTTGCGTTGACACACAGGCAGACGATCTGGATTTTGAGTATAAAATCCAGAGGCGAACTGCTGGAGGTGGAAGAATGTGTGTGTGTGTGGGGGGGGGGGGGGGTCAGAGGAGCCTGGCGGGCTGACAGCGAGGCAGAGCGCAAAGCGGAGGAGAGAAGGCGACTGCTGGTCGGTGTGGAGGTAGGACCACGAAACAGTCCTTCTAGGGCTAAATTAAAACAGCTTTTTTAACAAACCTCTGAAGAGCATTCCCACTTCATCCTTCGTCCACATTAGTTTCTCTTTCTCCCCTTTTTCATTTTAAAAAGCTCATCTCTGTAGCCTTCTTCACTAAAACAGTGATGATTTCGTGATACTTTCCCATCCCTGTAATAAAATATAGAGGAGCTGTGCAGGAAGGGGCGCCGCAGGTCATTTATCACTGCTGCCGTCAGACTCTACAATACCTCTGTGAAATAACTCTGCCCAATGAGGGACTGAATTAACTTAATTATTTACCTAAAGCTGCAGCTGCACTGTCTCAGGTGTCAAAGTTTTAATCTTTATTACTCTAGTAGAAGCATAAATCCTGATTAAAAAACACTTTTATAGAAGTCAGAGGATCAACGTCAGCTTTTTACTCCAGTAAAAGTGAAAAAGCACCCTTTTTAAAACTACTCAAAATATAAAAGTGAAAGTAATGCAGGAAAAATGTTAATGACAGAGGCTTTACTGCACTACACTATTAAAGGAACATTTTTCCATAATTACTTCCTTAGACTGCATTTTCTTAGTCTTATAACTAATGATAACAGAGTCACATTTAACTTTGCATCATCTTAAAAAATAATTTATTTTGGCACTTGGTGAACAACAAGTTGGGGCAGCACCGAGTCCCAACACAAAAAAATGTATTGTCTGGATGAAACAAATTATTTTGATGGTTTTTATTTTTTTTTTAAATACCAACCGCCCATAATGAAAATTAGCTTAAATGACATAAAACTAACGAGTCAAGTTTTTAAATCTAAGGAGTAGAAACAATTCCTCCAATAAAGGATTGATAGCCAACATTTCTACTAAAGTATCAAAGTGTTTGTACTTTACTTGACTCCTCTGTGTCCTTTTTATTTTGTCATAAAACGATATTTTCACTGCAACACATCAAACCTCAAAGAACATAAGATCCATTCACTGTATATAAGACACCTTAAATCCCTATTCTTTAAGGAAAAGCATTTCAGAGTCTAAATTTCAGCATTTTCTAGAGTAAGACACCCCCAGACCCCCCTACGCCACACAAAGCCTAAAGATGTGATAGACCAAGGTGTCACCCTATGAAGCATTCCTAGCTAAAAGCACAGCAGTCTAACATTATAACTCACATTTATGCTTCTCTGAGCTCCACATTTCTGTTTTCTTTTTGTTTCCCTGCTCCTTCTGTTCTTAAAATACTGAATTATTTATCTGTCTCATTTATTCAATATACAGAGAAGATCATGCATGATCTGTGCAGAGTTGCAAATATTCAGTCACAAATGAGGGAGGGGCAATCTGTGTCAAGAGTTGTTTAAATTATTATTATTAAAGGAAAACATCCTGGTCAGCAAGGAGTAATCAACAAGGTGATTTAATGAATTTACAGTTAATCACTAAAAAAATAAAAACAATAGTTTTCGTTGTGATCACAGACTCTTGGAGCGGCCATTTTTGTTTTTTCACATACAGTCTGAGCAGGTAGATCGCATCAGAGCGTCGGGCCACATAGTCCGGTGAGCAAGGAATAATCAGTGGATCATTATCTATACCGAAAGCTAATATGTTCATGGTGATTTAATAAATTTAGCATTAATCAGTAAAAAAAATATTAATTTCATCACGATCACTGAGTCTGGGAGCGGCCATTTTAGCCCAAATATAGTAGCCCCTCCCTCCTGCCATCTTCCAGCAGTGACGTCACGGTGCGGTAAGCCTAGCGCCATTCTCCCCGCTTTACAAGCTAAATCAATGGGAACTACTAGACACATCTGCAATCAACAACAATTATTGAAGATTTCCAGAGGACTTCACCATTGAAATTCACCAGAGCTATAGTGAAACTGACAATGCCCACGTGCATGGCAGCTGGATGCTGGAATACATCGGGTAAAAGTGGAAAAAAAGAGTTATTCCACCTTTCTGATTCCTGATCCTCCACGGACGGGTTGGTCGTTGGATCGCCAACTTGAAGAGGGAGGATTTGCCATCGAACTTCTGGCCAGAGAAAAAACACGTAATATGTAGCCAACATTTGGAAGAAGAATGTTTTCAAGATGACTTGGATAATAGCGCGTTGTGACAAACACCAGATACAGCACTGGGACTTGATCAACAGCCGATACCGCACCGTGACGTCACTAACCAGTAGGTGGCAGTAGTGTTCTATGACAAACATGGATGCCTCCAGTAAAGGACATTCACATGAAAATTACTCTGAATTAAAAACACTGATCATTTATTGAACAGGATGGAATAATTTCAGATTTAAAGAACTTTCAGAAGTTTGAATTCTGAATATGAGCGACTTTTCCCTTAAAATAAGCTTCAATGTGTCTCTTCTGTGACTTTTGCATTAAAGTTCATAATGTCCCGGATATGTGTCCAAATTAAACTATAAATATTTCTTATGATGTTTTCAAAACATCTGAGGTTCACAACCAGAGTAAAAGTGAAGTCTGACTTCAATCCTAACTTTTCTGTTCATCAGTTGGACTGATGCTGTAAGAGGAAGAAAACATCCAAGAGGACAGAGATACGTTCAAAGCCCATTTTCTCTTCAGGAGATTAGTCAGGATACCTGCAGGAGAACCTCTATCCTCAGCTGAACCTCCTTACAGGTGAAGGAGGAGCACATCTCCTCCAGGATCATAAAACATGACTCCTTATCTGTAAAGAAGATCATCTACCAGGAAAAGAACAATCCCTGAAGATGTTCTGTGATAAAGCTTCTTCATAAACATCCTAACAGCGTTTCGCAGCACAGGTGCTGCCTCAATCTCCACATAAATAAAAGAAAAACCTCCTAATTCAGCAGCGCCGCCTTAAAAACGACAAACAGCAGAGCTGATAAACGGTTGTTTAGTTCTCACTTTTAAGGGACGAGTTTTATAATTCATCTTGCAAACTATAACTTCGTGAGATGAAGAGAAACATAAAGAAAACATGGAGGTAAACAGCAGGAAGTGACTGAAAAGAGCTAAAGGCTTTAATTTATGCAGAAATGAAAAAGGCAATAAGCAGAGTAAAGGGTAGGAATCAGTGACAGAGTGACTAACAAAGACTGAAAGTGGGAAGAGTGAAGGCAGCGCTGAAAAAGAGCTCATAATGAAGCTGTGTGCAGCTCACAGGGTGAAGGGCGCTAATTTACTCATCAAGGACAGAGACGGATCTGTCATCAGGAGCCTGCAGCAGCGCTGGAAACAAGCACCGCCCACTCGCCACAACAATACGCTGAAGGCACGAGCGCTCGGCTCCTAAAACCTGACTTAGAAACCGCTCAATCAACGGACGTACCGCTGCTTTCAGGAGAACTCAAAACCCACAACTCTGCAAAAACCATCGAGAAAAAAATAAAAAGGTAAATAGGATGATCTGCCAATGGAATTCATATTTTTACTCCTCAAATAAGATAATTAAATAATATGCACCTTAAATAAGACAATGCAATTATATTTTTCTGATTTTAAATTTGTTGTATTAAGAAAAAAATGACCTCTTTAGATTTCAGTGTTTTGCAGTGAAACATCTGGATGATTTATGAGGTAAAGTTTCTTTAAAGAGCAGGATTCTGGTTCGGATCCTTCATTAGTTCAGTGATCCGATAACAGGAAGGCAATATTCCTAAATTATTCAACCACAACACATCATTATTTCCTAAAGCAGTTTGACACATTTTCAGGCCTAAAGCTGGAAATGAATCATAATCAGTCCGCTGGGAGGCAATAATCAGCCTCCTCTGCCCCCCCAACTTGCACCAATATATTAAGAAAAATAACAAAAGTGCTTCTAGAAGAAATTCATGAAAAACACTCAGAGTGAAAGAAACACGTTTTGTTTGGTCCAACAAAACAGTGGCATTAATACGGAAGACGATTACGGCCACTGAAAAAAAAAAGTAAACTGATTTCTAAATTTTATTGCAGTTTTATATGGAAAAAAAAAGCTCAGAATTCTGACTTTTTTCTCAGAATTCTGACTTTAATCTCAGAATTCTGCATTAATCTCAGAATTCTGACTTTTTTCACAGAATTCTTACTTTAAATCAAGAAATTATAAGGTCAGAATTCTGACTTTTTTTCCCATACTATACTGAAATAAAAAATAAAAAAAATCAGTTCACTTTTTTTTTTTTTTTTTCAGTGGCCCTAATCCTCTTTCGTACACATCTCACAAGTTTGCCAACCGCCAAAAAACCTCATAAGAAGAAGAATGGTCGAAAAATCTGGAAGAAGTCACGGCTTATAGTCTGAAAATTACGGTATATAGTTTTACTATCAGGCCTTTTGTTATCAATAAAAGAAGCTTTTCTATCTTGATCACATCCCTATTATTCTCAAGATGTGTTTAAACACCCTTGAATAGCAGCTTTTATTATTATTTAAAAGTCTTACACCAAGCGGAGCATTGTCTACATTTTTAAAATGCTTCATTCTGGGAATCATCTTCAGCTTTTTAACATGTTTTTGCCCCGAATTTAAAATAAGCAACATAACTGAGAAAAAAACAACTATATTGACTTAGATTAATAAAAAAAATAACCATGTCATTGAAAGTAATCAATAGCTGCGGCTCAGTTCACATCACAGGGATAAATGGGAAGAAAGAAAACTACATATCAGATGATATAAAAGTCAAAAGCAGAATTTCATATGAGTAATTCCTTCAAGCTGTTCTACCTTGTATCTGTCACGTCTATCAGTGTGGAGCCCATAAATGATTCAGGTGGCTTTAGGTGTACATACAACATTATCACAGGTTAGCCCTGAGCACACAGCTACTCTGAGGAATTGATTTTTTCCCCTGCAAGGTGGAACCTTTGTATTTTCCTGCCATAGTCCAGCAGAAGTGTCCTTTAGTACTCTGTTATCTCTCTCCAGGCGGTCCGCTGACAATGTACCGACTCCACTGACACAAAATCGATGGAATCCCATCCAAGGCTGCACTTTCTGAAGAGGCATGTTGTTACCTGGACTGCAGAGGCACACAGCCTTTTCTACTTTACTCAGAGAAAGCATTATTGTGTTGTTTGCTCGGTGTCTCATGATCTGCTTCCTTAGGGGATTTTTTCAGTTAAATAGTCTCATGCGGATACAGAGAGGAAGTCAAGTGTTGGCTGGAAGAGACAGAGCAGACACCATATCAATCTCTTTTACTAATGAAATATTGCTATATGTCATCGTTATGCTACGAAATCCCCCAAAAATTCAGGAAATTTTGCCATATTTTTATATGCTGATATATTGACGCGGTATCGATCTATTTTACTAACAAAATCTCACAAGAATTTGCAAATTATCACGAGAGTTTGTAACAGAACGATGAAATTTCACGAGATTTTGAAAGTAAAATAGATCGATACCGCGTTTTTAAAAATCAATTTATGAAAATATATTTGAGTATATTATTTTTCAAAGTGTCAGAAATGGATAACAAAACTGCGATTTTCAATGACTACTTATTTTTGTCCAGCTTTAACATCGGTATCGATATCGGTTATCGGCTACATGAGTTTTAAAATATCAGCATATCGGATATCGGCCAAAATCCCAATATCGTGCATCCCTAGTTTGTACACCTTTTCCAAAGTCAAAATCAAGCACTTTTCAAGCACTTTCAAGATCCATTTCAAAAGTTCTTCCAGCACCTTACACCACCACCAGTTGTCGGCCTGAACCAGTTTTGCGCGGATGACTCCTCTGCCATGGCGTAGTAATATAACCAACCAGAGGGTGTCGCAATTCAGTATTATCAGCCGTAGAGTTATCAATGCTGTTTTAAGGTTTGGGCCTGGCAATGGATTAAAACTTCGTTTTTTGGGGGGGGGGGGTTTTTGTTTTTATTTTGGAACGTTGGCGAGGCGGTAGCGTGAGTTTGGCGAGGCGGCCGCCTCGCCAAGAGAGTGCTGCGGGAAACACTGCAATACTAACATTACATTATCACGCCGTACTCTCAGTCACTCAGTAACTTAGCCTGTGAATTCCTAGCTAGCAGTTACTAGCGTAAACAAATAGGCGCTAACGTTAACGTGTATTACTTTTTTTTGCAGACTTTACAAGAGGCAACTCGTGGGGTTTGTCCCCGTTTAATCCATAATTTGTATTTTTCATCTTCCAGCCAACGTTCATTGAAACGACAACCTCCCGGCATGGTGCAGTAGTGGTGTCATGGGGGCGGAGTCACACATGGAAATAGACTGGCAGATCGCAGTCACACATAAGCGAGCAGGTTTCATTTTCGGGCTCTCCAACATTTTATTTCTCTATTTAATAAACACACGATTCAGTTAGATAGGTATTTGTTGCGAAAGAAATAGTTACAATTTCAAGCATTTTCAAGCATTTCATCCAAAATATAAGCACTTTTCAAACCTTGAAAACACAACGTCAAAATTCAAGCATTTTCAAGGATTTCCAGCACCCGTACGAACCCTGATTTTTTACCCATAGACGGCCATTCTAAACGTCCAGATTGGGAAACATCCCAACCTGGCAACAATGACGGGAAACGCTAGCCTTTAGATGCAAAACCCCATCATGCACCCCAACATATTTTTGCAAAATATTAGATCATATATATTATATTAAATATAAAAGGAGCATCGTAGTTTGGTTTAAAGAAAACATTTTAGTTTTATTATAATTTAGTTTGTTGCAAGGATTTTACAGTTTGAAGAAATAGAAAATGACACCATATGCCAACCGTCACAAGGATGAGCATGAAGGAGGGGCTATATACACTCACCGGCCACTTTATTAGGTACCCCATGCTAGTAACGGGTTGGACCCCCTTTTGCCTTCAGAACTGCCTCAATTCTTGGTGGCATAGATTCAACAAGGTGCTGGAAGCATTCCTCAGGGAGTTTGGTCCATATTGACATGATGGCATCACACAGTTGCCGCAGATTTGTCGGCTGCACATCCATGATGCGAATCTCCCGTTCCACCACATCCCAAAGATGCTCTATTGGATTGAGATCTGGTGACTGTGGAGGCCATTTGAGTACAGTGAACTCATTGTCATGTTCAAGAAACCAGTCTGAGATGATTCCAGCTTTATGACATGACGCATTATCCTGCTGAAAGTAGCCATCAGAAGTTGGGTACATTGTGGTCATAAAGGGATGGACATGGTCAGCAACAATACTCAGGTAGGCTGTGGCGTTGCAACGATGCTCAATTGGTACCAAGGGGCCCAAAGAGTGCCAAGAAAATATTCCCCACACCATGACACCACCACCACCAGCCTGAACCGTTGATACAAGGCAGGATGGATCCATGCTTTCATGTTGTAGACGCCAAATTCTGACCCTACCATCCGAATGTCGCAGCAGAAATCGAGACTCATCAGACCAGGCAACGTTTTTCCAATCTTCTATTGTCCAATTTCGATGAGCTTGTGCAAATTGTAGCCTCAGTTTCCTGTTCTTAGCTGAAAGGAGTGGCACCCGTTGTGGTCTTCTGCTGCTGTAGCCCATCGGCCTCAAAGTTCCACGTACTGTGCGTTCAGAGATGCTCTTCTGCCCACCTTGGTTGTAACGGGTGGTTATTTGAGTCGCTGTTGCCCTTCTATCAGCTCCAACCAGTCTGGCCATTCTCCTCTGACCTCTGGCATCAACAAGGCATTTCCGCCCACAGAACTGCCGCTCACTGGATGTTTTTTCTTTTTCGGACCATTCTCTGTAAACCCTAGAGATGGTTGTGCGTGAAAATCCCAGTAGATCAGCAGTTTCTGAAATACTCAGACCAGCCCTTCTGGCACCAACAATCATGCCACGTTCAAAGTCACTCAAATCACCTTTCTTCCCCATACTGATGCTCGCTTTGAACTGCAGGAGATTGTCTTGACCATGTCTACATGCCTAAATGCACTGAGTTGCCGCCATGTGATTGGCTGCTTAGAAATTAAGTGTTAACGAGCAGTTGGACAGGTGTACCTAATAAAGTGGCCGGTGAGTGTATACTGCATGCATCATTTAGGGAGTTAACATTGTTTTACTTCTTGAGCTCCTTGAGTTATTTACTGTCAAAGGTAGGGGCTTTGGCCAGTGAGGATGTGTTGGGGTCGGTATGATTTAAGGAGGGCGTACCTTAGGCAATCATACCGGCCCCAACACTTCCTCTCTGGCCGAAGCACTGAGCAAATGCCTGGTATCACAGATCATCAATCTGAGCCATTTTTGTTTTGTGAAATCTGATGTTCATTTGAAGTTTTCAGAACAAAACATTCTGCAGCTGGAATGATGCACTTAACTGCTGCAGTGGGTTATGTAAACAACAGTCCAGGATTTCCCCCTGTAACTAATTACTAATTATGCTGAGGCTTCCTTCCATTCACAGCCCAACTATCTCTCCTCGCCGAACCGCTGACTCAGCTCTACCTTTACTAACTGCAAAATCTCTATTGTTAACGTCATCATTTGTTTCCCGAAAAAGATGTAGCATCGGCGCTCTGGTCCCTGAGGAGCAGAAGGGAGAAATACTGAGTAAGCTGGATGCAGCAGCGAAGGCTGAGTACAGCTTGTTCTTCACAGTGAGGGAACAGAGGTCTACAAGCACCAGTGAAACCACAGAAACTACATTGATTAAAAATGACTGAGCCACTTAACAGCAGAAATTAAAATACAAATGTAAGTGGTTTTTAAGAAGGCAAGTCAGTATTAAATAATTAATTTCTGCCTATATAATGGATTTATAAAGTAATTTAGATTCGCTAATAACAGCTGAAAAGTTTTGGACATTCCTCCAGTTAAAGCCTTCAGCTGATCTAAAATGCTGCAGCCAGAGTTCTGATGAAAATGAAAAAGAGAGATCATATCTCTCCTATCCTGGCAAGTTGAAACGGACATAGGGACCCCTTTATATTATATTGTCTATATTTCAGAGACATAGACAGGTATGGGGCATTGCAGGCTAACAAAGAAGCCAAACGACCCCCATTCCAAAGGGGGGGACCCGTTCATCCGTTTCTATTTGCATGTTTTCTAAACTAAAACCAGGCTTTGTTGGGCTACTGGATAAAACCTGGAACTAAACGCTATTTCTGACATTTGGAATTGAAAAATCTTCCTGGATGGAAGAGAAACTTCTTCAAACTTGGAAACAAAGTCCAGAGGATTGTTTGTTTTTTGGGTTTTTTGGATCTACTAGTAATGGTTTAGGCACTATAACTCATTAAGTTTGATGGACAACTAGATTTTTCTTTTCTTTACTTTACATTCAAAACAGCATCTCAGCATCAGCTTAAAACTTTCCTAAACTTTTCCTTAATCACCATCAAAAGCAACAAGATTTAAAGAAATATTTACTTTTGTTTGTGCCAGAACAGATGGACTTTTATTGGTAATTTAAATCGCCCTCTTCTGATATTTAAAAATGAAATGCAACGCAGGAAGGACACCACTAGCACTCGCTGAAGGCTGCAGACCCTCAAGTGTAAATTGAACTGGCAGTGGCCTTTAGAGGCACCAGATGTGATGCTCATTTCATCAGGCTTTTGCAGCCAACTCTGAACCATGCATGTCTGAAAAAATTCAATATCCCCGAGGCAAACTTAATATCATTAAGGGCAATCATCCCAGACGCTGACCGGCCATGAAACTCATCAGGACGCTCTAATGAGAATCTGACACTGGACTCAAGCAGACCTCTCAGCAGGACAACAGCAGGACCCTTTTAAAAAACAATATATAGGAATGCAAAAAACAAAAGCTGTTCTAAAACCACATATTTTAAAAGAATTTTGTATGATGATTAAAATTGGGTTAGGAGTAAGGATGTATACAAATAATGGACTTACGATCGTCGATTAATGGTTATTAAGTCAAAATGTTTTCATTCTGATTAAGTGATAAAGTCACAGAAGAAATTTCCATTGGAGTTGTAATGTTACCACCGTCCACTAGAGGTGCTATTCATTCTTATGCTGCCTTCACAGAGCGTCAAAGCATCTGGTTTATATGCAAATATGCTGGTGAAGATTCTCAGTCATCCAAGTCATAGTCATTCAAAAAAAGTTAAAGTCGTAGGGAAGCGGCTGTTCCAACCGTCGCATTTTGGAATTCTCCCGAGTGGTGGACAACTTTACACGAGTGAATAAAGTGAATGTGATTGGTCGACTATCAAGGGGGCGGGATTGTTGTGGCGGAAGGTTTGCAAGCAAGTTAGATTGTGGCCGGTTCGTCTGAAGCATCTTGCTAACCAGTTAGCATCTTAGTGCTAACAGGTTCCCAATGGGAAATTCCATTGGGACCAAGTAGCACTAAATTGGTGACTTAGAAACGACGCTGTCAAGGAACGCTATGGACAGCGGAAACATGCAAGAGGAGGAGAGTTTAGTGTCGGAGGTCGTGGATGAGTCTCCTCCGTCATCCATTTTTTATTTAGAGGAGGAAAGCGGGGACGAAGATGTTGTGGAAGAGGACGCCAGGGCGGCAGAAGCTTGGTTTGGTGTAGAAGGCTTCCAGCCGTACATGTTTGAGCCCTTGCCTCGCAACGCTGCCAGTTCTGTTAGCTCTACGCCTGCCGAAGACACAGACGTCCATCCCTGTGAACACTGGGACGCAACTCAATGGGAAAGGAAAGGATTCTGATTTCTGATTTCAACCGTTGCGTATATTAGCTGCGACATATGAATCAAGATGCTATGACCGAAAAAATTTGATTGACAGATGGCCGTTGATATATGATTGGCCGAATTTAGGTGTTCAGGCTGACGTAGAACTAACTGGCCTGCAGAAGATAACAGAAAAAAAAACAGATTTTAAGACAGGATTTTTTTTAATATTAATTTTCAAAATTTTGGGACAATATCCTGTGATAAAGAGTACATTTATATACATGTTTAAGCCAGAATGATTTGACATTTAAATATGATTTCCCTACGACTTTAAAAAACAATCCACTGGACTTTGTTTCCAAGTTTGAAGACGTTTCGCTACCAATCCAGGAAGCTTTTTTAATTCAGAATGTCAGAAATAGCGTTGAGTTCGAGGCGGTATAGAGTGGACCAAAAACACTATAAACGCCCCCCTTTCAGAGACATAGACAGGCATGGGGCATTGCAGGCTAACAAAGAAGCCAAAAGACCCCCATTCCAAAGGGGGGGACCCGTTCATCCGTTTCTATTTGCATGTTTTCTAAACTAAAACCAGGCTTTGTTGGGCTACTGGATAAAACCTGGAACTAAACGCTATTTCTGACATTTGGAATTGAAAAAGCTTCCTGGATGGAAGAGAAATGTCTTCAAACTTGGAAACAAAGTCTAGTGGATTGATTTTTAAACTTTCTTTGGATTAACATGCAAAGTCTATGTGGGATGACGTGGAGAGGTCCCGAGGCGTGTCTGAGCGTTCACCACTGTCGTTCCGTAAATTAACCGTTTGCTGCTGGACGCCAGAACGACAACCAATCAGAAAAGCAGACCCAGGAGACAGAAATGACCTGCAGGCTGTCATGGATGTTTGAATGAATACATGATGAATACATTGGGTAAAAGTGAAAAAAAAATGTGTTATTTCATCTTTCCGATTCCTGATCCTCCACGGACGTGAATTTAAATTCTGAATATGAGCGGATCTTTCCTTTAAAGGAAATGACTGCCTGTTAATTAATCGTTAGCCAGTTGATAAGATCAATTAACTTTAGATTAATTCATTAACTGATAACTTGCCTCCATGTTAAGAGTTAATAAAGTTTTTCCTCTGAGCTTTTAGATTTCAATAATAGAGAAGCAAAAGGTCCTGAAAGCTCCAAACAAGACGTTTATTTACTGAGTTAAACCTAATTAATGCGTCATGGCAACATTCATCATATTTAAGTCATCTCCAGCCTGATGTCTAATTATGCTTTAAAACAATTAGCAATCGCTGCTTTCTTGTTTCGCCCTTGATGTCCAAGATCCAGCAGAAGTTGTTTCCTGTTTGCTTTTTTTTTCTGCCTACAATTAATGGAATAAATCAGCAGAGAATAAAAAGGACAAAGTCAGCCAGGGAGCATCAGCCCCCCTGCGGCCTGCGTAAAGCCCTGAGACGGTGTCTTTATTCTGTGTGTTTATTGTTAGCTGCTTGCTCTGTGTCACCCTCCAACAGATGGCTCAGCTCATCAGTACGCTGATGGCGTCAGCCTTCCCGAAGACGCGCGCTAACCTCAGTCAGCGGCTCGTGACCTCGTACTTTAAAGCCTCCACGCTTCACGTCCTTCACGCTGCATTCAAGCCAACCGTGGTCCACTTTGCTCCTGGCACTTCCCAAACAAAGGGATTCACATCAGGGGAACATGACGTTAAAACGTAGAAAATCCCACCTGGACTATAAACAATAGGAGTTTATTGGAGAGCGGAGCAAGAGGCTGTTTTTAGAAAGCAGCAGCCAGAAGCAGCCTGAATGCGCTACATTCATTCCTGCATCATACTTCCTTCATGCTCATCCACCTTTACACATTATCTGAAAGGCAGAAGGTCACACAGACACGGGCCATTGTTACAGAAGTGAAGCCGAGACTTAAATTAAGTCAGGGACGCAATAAGGCCTCAATCTGCAGATGTACTTTCTATGCAGGAAAGCTGTCCTGGTTCACGTAGCAACCAGCTACTATGAACAACATTGTTTTATTTCGCCAATTCACAACTATTGTTGAGGTGATGCCAATTTTTGGCCCCATACCTGACTGTGCAGTATCAGCCGCTACCGATACCGTCTGTTTGAAATTGATGTGTGTGTAAACCTGGTGGACAAGCTCCAACATCTAGAAACAAATATGCTGATGAAGGTTCTCAGTCATCCAGGTCATAGTCATTCCGTAAAAGTTCAAAAAATATCCACTAGACTTGGTTTCCAAGATTTGAAGACGCTTCGCCACCCCTCCAGGGAGCTTTCAAAATTCAAATGTCAGGATCTACAGTGAGTTTGAGTCTTATATAGATTGGTCTTATATAGTCTTATATAGATTTGCATTGGGGACAGGTAACCCTTTATAGGGCACTCAGTGAAATACTTTGAAAATCTAAATTTCCAGCCAATAGTCTTATTGGAATCCAGGATAAGACCTTATTACCTTTCTAACAATAAAAAAATATGGATATTTTGATGGCAAAAATCTATGTCAATGTAACGCCAACTTGCCCGAATATATTAAGAAAAATAACAAAAATGCTTCTATAAGAAATTCATGACAAAACACTCTGAGAGTAAAAGAAACACATTTTCTTTGGTCCAACATATTTATTAGTGTTGCACCGGTACCAGTATCAGGCGGGGCCCGATCCAGCACTAAAATGGTGGTATCGGCGAGTACCAACAATAGGGCACCGATACCATTTTGAGAGCCTAAAGTTTCTTCAACTTTTGTCCCCCATTCCAAAGTTCTACTGGATTCACTTTGTTTTAGTCTTTTTCCTGCTTCACAAAGGAAGGCAGCAGCTTGATAAAGCCATGATGGCAATTATTTTACATCCAAATATTTTGCAGTTCTTCATAGATACACACACTTCAATTTCAAACAGATGGTATCGGCCAATACTGCACAGCCTGGTATCGGGGCCGAAACATGGGATCAGCTCAACACTATTATTTATAGTCCGGGTGGATTAGGATCTTTTTAGGCCAGAACATTTTTCTATCATCACTCAGAGAGATGTGCTGAGTTATAACACCATGAGCAGTGCTGCGGCTCTGGGTGGTCATGGTCTTTATCCACAGATCATTGCCTGTCAGTCAGCAAAGCTATGAGCAACATCAAATACTGCAAGTCCAGATTTGTCCCCAGGTAGCACTAGAGGCTGGAGGAGAAAAGGAGGAAACATATCTGACTGTGGAACATATGTGACTTATAGCCCAATAAAGATAAAGTTAAGATGTTAGGGAGATAAAATTAGAGCTGGTGAAGCAGAAAAGAGCTCGTCTCTGCAGAGGTAACTCATAAAATCAACAATATAGAAATGCAGCAGCTCTCTGGTTCCTCTTTATTTGGACACGTTCAAGTTGTTGAGTTTGGAAGTTATTTCTATTTCAAAGAAGAAACTAGCAAACTGGATGCTGTCACTGGTTATTATGCTGATAATGAGAGAATCATCATATTAGCACAAAAACTACGAATGTACAGCGCCTTGCTAAAGTATTCAGCCCCCCGAAACTTTTCCACCTATTGCCACATTTTAGGCTTAAAACATAAAGTCATAAAATTGTCTTTTTTTTGTGAAGAATCAACAAGTTGGACACAACCAACTACCAGTTTTAGTCCGTGAGGCAGACACCCTGTCTACTTTTAAGGCTAGGCTTAAAACTTTCCTTTTTGATAAAGCTTCTAGTTAGAGTGGCTCAGGTTATCCTGAGCTATCTCTATGGTTCTGCTGCTATAGGCTTGGACTGCTGGAGGACATAGGGACCCCTTTTTCATCATTCTGCTTCATTCTATCTCTATTCTCCCACTCTGCAGAATCTATTAGTTCAATCTCTAACGTTCTGCTCTCTCTGCTTTTTCTCATAGTAGCTTCATCTGGTCTGTTCCTGTTTGGCTGTGACTCCATCCTGGAGAGAAATATCAGCTGTGCTGCTGCCATCAACACCTTTGTTTCTAGATGTTGGAGCTTGGCCTGTTTTCCAGTGTAGTCCTGTTTCTCTGACTGTGACTAACTGGATGTGCTCTCTTCATCCTCTGACATGGGAGCTGGCTCGGAGCTCGTCTGCCTGGCTGTGTGTTTCCTGGACGGGGCACTGGACACTGAATCTGGTTCTGCTTCCTGTTCAAAGGGAGTTTTTCCTCTCCACTGTCGCTACAAGCATGCTTAGTGTGAGGGATTGCTGAAGAGTCAATGAGTCGATGCAATCAGCTGGTTTTCCTTAGATAGAAAACTTTGAATCAATCTGACTGGATGATCTGGTGAACTGGAAAGTGCTTTGAGATAACATGTTTTGTGAATTTTCGCTATATAAATAAAATGAATTGGATCATGAACATGAATCAGAATGACTTTTATTGGATATTTTAAACCTTTCTAACTAATAAAAAACTGAAGAGTACGCCGTGCAAAATGAATCAGCTCCTTTACTTTAAGAGCATCAAACTCTCTCCAGATGTTCAGTGAGGATCTATTAATGATCCAACGTTGACCTAATTGACTGATGAGTTCCTCACCAACAGACCTCAGTCAGTCTGGGTTGGAAGGAACACCTCAAGGCTGCGTCCTGAGCCCCATACTTTTCTCCCACACTGTTTAAATTCTGATCACTGCTGCACTTTATAAATAATAATGTTCATTTCACGGTTATAAGCTGCTCATTGACTGTTGAAAAGCTGCAGCTGCCTCAGGCCCGATCGCCTCTTGGAGGTTTTCTCCTGCTGTTGGTGGCAGCAGGAAGTAGATGTTCGCGTTTTTCAGGTATGAGGTACGAACTGCTAACCTGACTCCTCCAGATGGATTTGCTCCGCATATCAGACACCGAGGAAGAGGACTTTGAGGGTTTTAGCGCGCAGGAGGAAGAAGAAAGTGATTAAAGACTTTTCCTGGTCGGCTGCAATGTATGGAGGATAAAAAGTGCCAAAATTAAATAAATAAATACAGCATTAAATAAATAATTAAATGTGTCAATAATTAATTAAATGTGGAATTAAATAAATAAATGTGTCATTAATTAAAACCCCGTCACTAATATAAAGTGCCACAATTAAATAAATAGATACAGCGATAAACAATTCATTAAATGTGTAATTCATTAAATAAATAAGGAATTAAATATATAAATGTGTCATTAATTTAATAAAATATGTCTTCATTTTATTTAAAAAATATATATATAATAATTTCAGTGTGCATTTAATTATTTCATGGTCCTGTGTCGCAGTGCATCGAAACCATTAAAAGAATCTGTCAAACTCACCCATCAAAGTTAGGGGGCGGGGTTAACGCGAATCGAGTCTCTGTAATCGATTTGCTTCGCCTTAATGTGCAGGCTGACCAATCAGGTGTTAGATAACCGCCCCTAACTTTGATGGGGGAGTTTGACAGATTCTTTTAATGGTTTCGATGCACTGCGACACAGGACCATGAAATAATTAAATGCACACTGAAATAATTATATATATTTTTTAATAAAATGAAGACGTATTTTATTAAGTTAATGACACATCTATATATTTAATTCCTTATTTATTTAATGAATTACACATTTAATGAATTGTTTATCGCTGTATTTATTTATTTAATTGTGGAACTTTATATCAGTGACGTGGTTTTAATTAATGAATGACACATTTATTTATTTAATTCCACATTTAATTAATTATTGACACCTTTATTTATTTAATGCTGTATTTATTTATTTAATTTTGGCACTTTTTATCCTCCATACAATGTTCTGTGCATCGTTCAATTAAAAGTACCGGTATATGCAGCGTTATTTGCGTTTTACCGACACATACGTATATTTTAATGTGTTACAGGTAGTTTGAAAAAAAAAAAAAAGCAGTCATAATATGTACCTTATTTGTTTGTTTTATCATACGGATTAGATCAAACGTTAAAAAAAAATGCTCGTGTGTAATATCTTTATTTGTAAATATCTCATACAATGTGGGAAACCTGCGGCTTATAAAAGTACAAAATTGATTTTCTTTCTAAAATTAGAGCATGCAGCTTGTAATCAGGTGCACTCTATAGTCTGGAATTTACGGTAATTACTTATTGGTAGTTTTTGAAGCGTAAGCCGATCTGACCTTCAATTTTTTTTTGTACATGACTAAAGGGAAACTCTCCCATTGAGGTAGTTTAAACTGTATTTATGTTGTTGGATGTATTTTTCATACAAAACTAAAGGGGTAAACAGGACTAGGGTACGCGTATGCTAATCTGATGTCTTGGTATTGACTGTAGGTATGCTGATCTGTCAGAACGCCGGCAGGTTTCTACATCTTAAGTTAATTTAGGCGTTAATAAACTGTTTAAGAGGAGTGATCATAGCGCTCTTTGACTTTGAATGTATTGATATTGAATGTAAACGAGCCGCCTCTGCTGCTTGAGGTGTGAACGTAGCATAGATTGCTTGATAAATGCGGCCCCAGAGGTCCTCATCAGTCAGAGCTACGCAGCAGGGACCAGAATCACTCATTTCAATAAGATGTAAGCGCCGCAACGTTAGAGGACCCGATTGTCCGTCTGATTGCACACGGAATCCTGTCTGTTGTGTTGTGGAATATTACTGAACCATTGGGAATCATTCAGATTATCACTGGGTTCACAGACAGGATGAAGGCCGTGCTTCCTTTCCTCTGGGATTAGTGTGACGGATCCCTGCTAAACCTTCCTCTGGAACCTGAACGGATGAAAACTAGAACCCAAAGACAAACAGCCAAATGAGATGCTGCTTCACTGAATCATTGTTCAATAATAACATTAGAAGAAGCTCCTTCAACTGCTGCTGCTCAGCAGCAGGGGCGGATTTAGGAAATGTGGGGCCCTAGGCAAAGGCAGGCAGGGGGCCCTCTGAATGGAGAAGACATAAAACAGCCCCATTCTCCAGATGGAGAAATGTTAATAGAATAGACATCCATTATCTGTTCTAGGTTGTGTCCCTCTCTTCTTGTTCCTTTTCTTCTTGTTTTCCTCTCTATGTTTTGTACTCAGCTGACTTTTCATGCTGTCTCTAAAGGAATGAAAGATTTTTTCCACTTAGCTTATTGCTCCTTCCTGTGTTCAAAGGAACAGTTCAGTCAGCAAGGAATCATCAAAGGATCATTATTTAAACCTAAAACTAATACGTTTGCGGTGATTTAATGAACTTAGCATTAATCAGTAAAAACAATTAAAATAATTTGCATCTCGATCACTGAGTCTGGGAGCGGCCATTTTTGCCCAAATATAGTAGCCCCTCCCTCCTGCCATCTTCCAGCAGTGACGTCACGGTGCGGTAAGCCTAGCGCCATTCTCCCCGCTTTACAAGCTAAATCAATGGGAACTACTAGACACATCTGCAATCAACAACAATTATTGAAGATTTCCAGAGGACTTCACCATTGAAATTCACCAGAGCTATAGTGAAACTGACAATGCCCACGTGCATGGCAGCTGGATGCTGGAATACATCGGGGAAAAGTGAAAAAAAGAGTTATTCCACCTTTCTGATTCCTGATCCTCCACGGACGGGTTGGTCGTTGGATCGCCAACTTGAAGAGGGAGGATTTGCCATCGAACTTCTGGCCAGAGAAAAAACACGTAATATGTAGCCAACATTTGGAAGAAGAATGTTTTCAAGATGACTTGGATAATAGCGCGTTGTGACAAACACCAGATACAGCACTGGGACTTGATCAACAGCCGATACCGCACCGTGACGTCACTAACCAGTAGGTGGCAGTAGTGTTCTTTGACAAACATGGATGCCTCCAGTAAAGCACATTCACATGAAAATTACTCTGAATTAAAACACTTTTGAACACTATGTACTAATTTCATATTTAAAGTTCGAATTCTGAATATAACCGAACTTTTCCTTTAAAGTTCCGCATCAAACTGGCTCCAGAGGCTAAAATCCAATCAGTGTTTTTAGCAATATCAACTGTAAACCATTTATGAAGGTTAAAGCTGCTAAATATCACCTGGACCCCTTTAGTTTTCTACATGTTTTCATTTCAAAGCCCGTTGTTTACAAAAATTGGCCGGATAAACGCTCTGTCTACCCGGCCTGCGACCCAAGGAGAAACGTTTGAATGCACTCAGGAAGGACGCTGGTGGGACGCAGTATTGATTTCTGTGGTTCAACAGAGACCGGGGCAACGCGTCTAAAGGCTAAAACGTTTCTGCCTGAAGCAGAGAACAAAGGAAGCCTCTCAGAGAGCCAGCAGGTGAGAAATGTGCTGCAGGGAGAAAGCGCAGAACCAACCGGAGACAAAGACAAAACTGCGGCTGAGAAAATAATCCGAATAACTTTTAAAGACAAGCTGCTTTCATATAAGCTAAAATAACTGTCAGACGCCACAGAGTGACGAAAAACAATGATGCAGCTTATCGGGAGACACAAAAGAAGCAAGAAACAAAAGCAGCTTTTGTGGCGGAGCTGCAGCAGGATGACGGCGAGCGGCGTGTTTACCTGGGAGGTCTGCCAGAGCCGCTCAGCCAGAGAGCTGATCTCCGACAGGATGTGACGGATGAGAAAGGACTTTGATATGCTGCTGCTCCCCAGTGCAATCAGGGACTCCGTCAGCTTCTCTGCTGCCTGCAAAGAGGCAAATAAAACAGGTGGCACACAGTTAGGATCAACTTTATCATTCAACACAAAAAAAAAAAAAAAAATGCATCATTTATTCAGCGAAACCTGAGAAAAGCTTTGGAACAGTGAAGGAAATGTTCTTTTCAACAGGAATCAGGAGAAAAACCAACAACCTGGTGCTCTTATTGATCAAGCCCATTGATTAATACTCATTCCCATCATGGCTTCGGGCGAAGATGGAAAGACATCAGCAATAGCCTTGGAGCAGCAACTGCTGCTCCCCCTGAGAAGGATCATCTCCAAAGCAGAGCTGGGTGATAAATCAATTTTATCGATTGATCAAATTTGCTGTTTATAAAAATTGATGTTTTGAAAATCTGTTTTTTTCGAACAAATGAACTCCTTGAACTTCGTAGGTTTACAGTAAAGTCGGTCCATCACTGGCTTCTCCCTCCAGGCTTACAGCTTTGAGGCAGTTTGCAGGAAGCAGATCTTCCAGGTCCGAGGCGACGGTTCTGGTTCTGCACCGTAAAAAGTTGGCCTGCCTCCTTCAGGCTGGAGGAGAGTTCCTGCCTCCATGGATGAGTTCAGCTCCTGTTCCTCAGTGATGAAAGAATGGAGCTTTCATGATCTTGGCACCATAGATTGGGTTTTACTCCTTTTCCTCTCATCTGCTTTGCTCCATCCTGCGCTCATTATCTCTCATCAGTTCCACCTGTTCCTGCTGCTATTTATGCCACCGGTTCCCAGCCATTGGTGCCAGATTCTGTATGCTTCTGTATGTTTTTTCCTTCCTGGTCCTGAGCCGTTTCTGCCCCCGGACTTTAGAGTTTTTGCCTGTCCGGTGTTTCTGGACTCTAACCTGGATTTCACCTGTAGTCGGCCTTGGAGCTGTCTTCTGACTAGGGGTGTAAATAATAATCCTTTTGTATCGATGCATCGATCCAACAGCCGACGATCCGATGCATCGACACGTCCGCAAGAGAATCGATTCATGTTTTTTTTTTCCTCCGGTCTATTTTTATCCATTTGCTCCTGGGCGTAATTCTCCTCCCGTGCTGCGGTGGCGCCAAACCTATTTTGCCCTCCTACCTCGCTTCCTGGTTATACTCTTACAGCAGTGTGTCGCAGTGAGCTTGATGCAGACATTTTTAAATTATGCTCAGTATTGAAGCGTGGTCTGAGCTACACGCTGTGGGTCTAGATACGGCCGAGGCGGCGAGGAAGTGGAGGCGAGTTTAGTCCGACGACGGAGGGACATGAGGGCCAAAAAGAGCGGAGATCCAGGTGGAAAAAGGGTCCCAGCGTTCTCGCGCTCCTCGCTCTTCTAGCGGGTCAAAGTTCACGAGTTGTTTTCCGCAATTTCAGTCATAAAAACAAAACAAGCCGGCCTCCTGTCTGCGGCGCTGTCTGCGGTCAGCTACAATATGGGAGAGGAGCAGCGGAGCGTCTGTGGAGGGGCGGGACGTCTGGAGCCGAGGTTTTGAATTGCACTCATTGCACTGATTTAGAGCAGTATTTTTTGATGCAACTTTTCTACTTCTGTTATTTGCTGTTGTTTCTAAAAATAAATGCATAACGATATTACAGCTTTCATTGATTTATTTCAAACTTGAAACTTTGTTTAGCCTGTAAGGTGTAAAAAAAAAAATTAAATAAAAATTAACCGATTAATCGAATCGAATCGTGGTGTATTCTTGAGTATAGAAAATAATCGAATCGTTGGGTCAGGAAATCGATACTGAATGGAATCGCCATGATGGGTGTGATTTACACCCCTACTTCTGACCACGGCTTGGATTATCCTTCCTGATTCCTTGGTTCCTCTGCAGTCTCTGGCTGCTGCTGGTCGCTGCTTCTCTTCTCTCTTGGATCTCTGGTTTCAAGTTGCGGTCCTCTGGACTTCACCCCTTTTTTCTGAGCTCTGACTGAACTTTGCCAGGTTGGTGACTTTCGCGCTGATTGTCGTTCCCCGTTTGAGTTTCTGAAGTCACTGACCTGAGTCTCCATCCCTAAAGCATTTCCAGTGACCCCGCCTCAGCTGGCGAGCAGACATACACCGTTTTTCAATAAACTCCTTTGAAGTAATCACCGTCTGTCTCGTCTGAATTCTGGGTCCAACGTTCTGAGCAGGAGAACCACAGGCGGTCTGAGTCTGAGTCACGCTAGGAAACCAGGTCATTTGAATGTGTGTCGTAATAGAGATAGCAGACATTGCTGCAGATAGCGTCGCAGGGAGAAGAGAAAGGAGGCCTCTGATTGGTCCATTCTACATCCGCCCTACTCGTTGCGTATTTCCTATTTGGTACCTAATGGCAGAAACTCTGGCTGTAGTGCCGTCCACAACGCCTGGAACACCTCAGACTCTATCCCAGACACCGTGCAGGACGCGAGTTTGTAGCTCTGTGCGACGCTCTGTCGGTTTGCACCTGAAGCCAAAACACGCAGCGCCACGGCCAGTCTTTGGGGAACACTCATGCGTGAACTGTGTGTCGTCTGGCGTTGGATCAGGGGTTGTAGACGGCGAACAAGCTCGTCAAACCGACACACCAACACGCACAATCCTAGCTAGTTCCTGATTGTCCCTCTTGCGTTGTGGCATAGAATAACATAGCGCAGACCACGCTTCAAAATTTAGCATAAATCAGAAATATCTGCGTCATAGCTGCAATAAGCTAACAGCGACACACAGCTGCGGCAGGATAACAGCCCTTAAGGAACCAGATCACGGGGGTCAGACATCTCTTCTGATGCCCACCTGCACCTTTCTCACCTGAAAGCCAAGTCTAAAAAAAGTTTCTCTTGGGCTGAAGATGGGCTTAGCTTTGTTAACATTTTGACTCATAAAAATATATTTTTTCCCGGAAGTTTTTTTTTAAATTACACATTAAATCAGTAAATGGGCTATATAGTGACGCTTTAAAGTATAATATTCTTGCCTCAAATGATCTAAAAACATACTTTTACTGAAAAACAGCACCAGAAAAGAGAACTTTTAACTTAATACTCTGAGCTCTGTGAGCGCTGCATTGAAAACTGCTGCTGCCGCAGTGCATGCTGGGACAGCTGTCAGCTTGGAGAACGGACAAGTCTGCCCAAATGCACGCTCGGCAAATAGGGAAGTCGGAGAATTGGAACAGTACTAGGACTGAGACTGATGGCGCTTCACGAGCACATGAGAACGCACAAGTACACTTATTGAGAAATGGCCTGAGCCTGGTTCTGCTGGAGGTTTCTTCCTGTTCAAAGGGAGTTTTTCCTCTCCACTGTCGCTACAAGCATGCCTAGTGTGAGGGATTGCTGAAGAGTCAATGAGTCGATGCAATCAGCTGGTTTTCCTTGGATAGAAAACTTTGAATCAGTCTGACTGGATGATCTGGTGAACTGGAAAGTGACCTGAGATGACATGATGTGAATTGGAGCTATAGAAATAAAATCCAGCGAGTCAAACCCACAGCGACTTTGGTCTTTACTTATAAATGTGGATTTTCTGCCAGAGGTTACTGTTCTTCAACCATGAAACAGGGATTCCTCCAAGAACCACCCAATCTTTAACCTCGCTGCTTTGCAAATTACTTTCAAGCACACAAAAAACAGATTTAAGGAGAAAAATTTGATGATTTTTGTTAGAAATATTTTATTTATACTCCGTTTGTGTTTCATGTGTTGTGTACTAATGAACTATTATGATGTATAATGTGTGATTCATCGTTTATTAACTCTTGCTAAAGACCGTTACAGATAAAGGTCATGCAACGGACGGGTTGCGAAAGAGGCCTGAACATCCTCTATCACATGTTTCTTCTAAACATGTGTTCTTGGAACAATTCAATTGTAAAACAACCACATGCTTTGTTTTCACATATGTTTAAAGTAAGATCATTTTGTTTCCCTTTCCTTTAGTTAAACATCAGCTTGTGTAATTAGGGACATCCCCTGACTTCAATAAATAGCGAGGAGAAAGCTGAAGACCGGCAGAGTGGGAAGGAGATTGTAAACTCTGCAGTCTCTTCCTACTCTCCTCGAGAGTAAAACTAAATTAATTGTCTCTGTGCCTTCTTTCTTTCCCTGTATGTATGTATGATGTTTTAGGTGCTTAGACCTGAAAATTTTTTTGTTCTAGAAAGAAGAAAATCCACTGTTTTGGTGATAAAAGTTCCTTTCCTCCAATCCTAATGAATGCAGGGTGAAAACATTCACTCCTAACAATGGAGGAGCCGCTGATTCAGCCGTCTGTTCCCCACCGTCTCCAGTTTGTGAAGAGCGTGGTTGAACCATCAACCTCCTGTCAGTGCGATGTCCTCAGCCGGACGGGTGATGAGGCGGATTCTCTGACCTCTGCGCCGTGTCTGAGGCATCTCGGACAATCGGGCTGACTGAGGAAGACCTCAGAGTGCGTCACAGAGAAGAGCTCTACATCATCCTTTCCTCACTGTCAGCACAGAGAATAAAGATCCTGTTTCAAGTTGATGAGGGAAAACCCTCAGCTGAGAATGCTGTGGAGAACAGCCTGCAGCCATGAGAGGAGGGAGGTTTGAAGAGCTAAACATTACTGAAATGTTTAAAGAAAATGGAGAATCTGTGTCGAGGTGTGCAGAAAGGAAAAGAGCTGCAGTCATCTGGGTCTAACAAACACAGGAGGACCAGGAGACGGACTCCGTCTGCACAGAGCCGATAAGATTACACCCAGTGGCTCCTCCAGGTAGAGGCAGGCAGTGTTTCCCCGTCAGTAAATAATACTCTCAACACATATAACTTTAAATAACTGAGTTACTTTATAGTGCATTAGTCCCTTACTTTTACAAAGACGGAGCAATAGGAATTAGGGAGGAGCAGACGCTCCACCTCACTGCTTTCTGCACCGTAGAGCTTTAAGCTGGAGAGAATAACGAGAGGAAAAGAGGAGGAAGGATAGAAAGGAGTGGGAATTATTGGCAGATGGCCGCTCACACTCAGCCTGGTTTTACTGAAGGTTTCTTTCTGTTCAAAGGGAGTTTTCCTCTCCACTGTCACCGAAAATCTTTCTACAACTTTTATTCCACAAAGCCTTAAGTCTATGCAAAGTGAATTTGAACTCTTTAATTTAAAAGCTCCCAGAAGAGTTCACTCAGGAATGAGATGAGTAAATGAGAGGAAATGGGACCTACAGTCCAAAATGGAGTGACAGCGGGAGCCAAAAATGGTATCTGGCCAGAACGCTTTTCCCTCCCCAAAAATAGTAAGCGCACTAAACTATAATTTGTTAAAGGTTATTAATGTATTTCCTGAGAAAATAAATGGCTTAAAATCCCTTCTGTTTTATCCTCTGTTCCTGATCAACGGGTTCGTTGTTGGATTGCCAACTTGAAGAAGGAGGATTTACCATCGAACTTATATATATATATATATATATATATATAAACAGTTGTGCTTGACACACCTCTCCATTAAAGAATGAAAAAAATCAGCTGCTAGTTAAATAAATGGAAACTGACAATAATACCGTATTTTCACGACTATGAGGCGCATATAAACTAAGGGTGTGCAAAATCATTGTCATGACGATGCATCGCGATTCTAATTTTTGTGATCTACTGCATCGATTCTTGAAGGCAAGAATCGATTATAAAAAAAAAAAAAATGAACAAATAAAATACAGGAATGGTTGGCGCACATCAGCCAAATCAAGTGGAATACAACTTCCAGTCCAGCAGATCTCGCTGCGGATGTGTTGACGCCCTCTGCTTTGTGTCACAAGCATTTCCGGCCGTGGGATACTGCGACGAGTCAATCGTAAACAAAATATGGAGGACACTGAGGAAATTCGCCCCGCTTGGATGCATTTTGCCTTTAAAAACAAAGAAGGTAAAAATGAAATTGATATGATGCACGTAATTTGCAAAAGGACCACTGAGGCCATGTAAACGGCACTGATTATCCTTATTTCGTTATTTTAAGTTTGATGAATCCTAAGATCTTTTTGTCAGTGTGTCCACGCCAGAAATAGTAATATTTGTGTCCAGTATTTGTTTCCATGGCAACACCTCCAAAAGTCGTTTCAATAAATACAGCTATGCATGAATTCAGTTTCTTTCAGTTATGTAGCAATTGAAGACACAATCCAGATCAGACAAGTTCACAAGTCATTTTTTGCAAGTCCAAGTCAAGTCTCAAGTCTTGAGAGCTCAAGTCCAGGTCAAGTCTCAAGTCTTGAGAGCTCAAGTCCAAGTCAAGTCTCAAGTCTTGAGACCTCAAGTCCAAGTCAAGTCTCAAGTCTTGAGACCTCAAGTCCAAGTCAAGTCTCAGGTCTTGAGAGCTCAAGTCCAAGTCAAGTCTCAAGTCTTGAGACCTCAAGTCCAAGTTAAGTCTGAAGTCTTGAGAGCTCAAGTCCAAGTCAAGTCTCAAGTCTTGAGAGCTCAAGTCCAAGTCATATCTCAAGTCTTGAGACCTCAAGTCCAAGTCAAGTCTCAAGTCTTGAGAGCTCAAGTCCAAGTCAAGTCTCAAGTCTTGAGAGCTCAAGTCCAAGTCAAGTCTCAAGTCTTGAGAGCTCAAGTCCAAGTCAAGTCTCAAGTCTTGAGAGCTCAAGTCCAAGTCAAGTCTGAAGTCTTGAGAGCTCAAGTCCAAGTCAAGTCTCAAGTCTTGAGAAGGCCTGTCGCAATAATCAATTAATCGCACAAACAATTCGAATCACTTGATTAATTAAAAAAAAGTGCAATAATTTTCGTGCTTGCTTGTTTCTCCTTGTGTTTTCATCTCCGTCACTGAGACGGTATAGCTTAAAGGTTACTATTATATCTATGGAATGATCATTATCTTGAACTGCTAAATGAAAAATACTATTAAAAAAAGCACACATGCAAATATTTTTTTCCGGATAAATTTTACATTTTTAGTTTTTTTTTCTTTCAAAAAAAACTATTTTCTTACAGTATTTACCTGACATTTGTGGTTACAACTTTTTTTAGTTTTAGCAGTAAATGTCAGCTCTTTTATTTTTAAATGAAAATGAGGACTGTGGGGAAAAAAACAATCACAATCCTGCCTTTTATTAATACATATGAGGTTAGCAACTACAAGAGATAAAGAAAAACCCTAAACAAATAGCAGGACAATAATACTTTTATAAAAGAAAGATTGTGGCAATAACTTTTTGTAACTTAATGACTTGCCGGGCAATATTTTCAATACAATTCAGTTTATTTATTTAGCGCCAATTTACAACATTATTCACAACATATTTCTCCTCTACCGCTGCCATGAAGCTTTTAAAGCTGGGCTTGTCGATCACAGACAAGGGGAGGTTGCATGAAATAATAAGGTCCTGAATTATTGCCTTATGTCTGTGATGTCCCTGGCTGTACACCTGCACTGCACTGTGGCTGATAAAGTTAGATGTGGTGGACCAAGTATCGTGTGTTTTTTTCTAAAGAAGCTGCAGTTTTCTGCTCTTTTATTCCCGCCTTATGTAAAGTTTTTGTAGCCAAAGGTTATTATGAACGGTGGCACCGAAACAGGGGGGGTAATCATCGCTTCCATATCTGTATGGGTTGCATGCATGCATGTGCACGGGCATATATGTCACGTACTGTTGCGTCAGTGACCTCAGTGTGTTGCACAGGGAAAATATGATTTATGGTTTTCTTTCATTTAAATGTTAGTTTTATGCTTTGCAGGAAGATATGATTTGTTTTTATTTTCTTCTTGAGCTTTGCATGTTTTGATGTTTCTTTTTTATATGATTGTTTTCCTTTATTTTAGACTTTTGAATTTTTCCTGCATGTTGGGTTGTTTTGGTTTGTTTTTCCCTTGTGACATCCATGCGCACTGGACTGAAGTGGTTGTCTGAGGAGGCGGAGTGCGTTAATCGCGCTGCGTAATGCTGCGCTCAGGTGTGAGCAAGGGCTGATTAAAGCCGACATAAAAGGAGTCTGAAGGAAAGGAGAAGGAGAACGGAATCTGCAGGTGACGGAGACGGACGCGCTGCCGGGGGAGAGGCAGGAGGGTGCACAGATGGCCCAGTAAGGAGTATTAGGGCAGAGGAGGAACCTCGCCTGTAAGTAGCGCTCCCCCTCGCTTAAAGCATAAACAGCAATATCTTCCGGCGGGGTTTTGGCGCGTGGATGCTGGCGTTCTCCCTGCTTCTCTTTTTAGCTGGATCGGTCTGGAAAGGGGCTTGGTACGCCAGGGAGTGGAACAGTGCCGGTGTTATGCCCAAAAGTGGATGCCAGAGTCAGCTGTGGATCAGCCAGTGGGTGCTCCAGGCCGATCATTCGCACCAGAAGCAGCATAACAAGCGGAGCCCAACTTCCAGCCTCTGATTTTTAAGGAAAACTCTTGAATTTTAGGGTTTATCAGGAGAAGAGAAGGACTGTTTTATTATGCCACTTTTGCTGTGGCTTTTTGTATAAATAAAACACTTGAACTTGAGTGCTTCACGGTTTGGGTCTTTGAGTTGTTTGCTCCCCCTTGTGTCAAAGACTGAGTGTGGGGCCATACTGGCCACAAGTGCTGCTTTTTTTTTTTTTTTACCTCTTCTGTGTGCGGGTAAGGCGAGCGGCGATCAGTCAAGTTAGTAAAACAAAAAACACTTGAATAAGTGTTTTTACACTGGAATAAAATATTGTTCACAAGTCGGAAATCACGAGTCTCAGTCGAGTCTGAAGTTCTTCAAATGCAAGTCTAAGTCGAGTCTGAAGTCATTTAATATGCGACTTAAGTGCGACTCGAGTACGAGTCACAAACTCGAGTCCCCATCTGTGATCCAGATCATACACAGCCTGTCAGCCGCGGTAAGGGCTGTATCCTTTTCTTAGTTTTCAGTGAAAATATCGCAATGTATCACAATATTTCAAGTATCGTGATGCATCGTGATAGAATCGCATCGTGGCATGTGAATCGTGATTTGAATCGAATTATGACTTCTTTGCCAATACCTACCCCTAATATAAACGTCTTTTTTTTCCCTCAAAATGTGCGGTGCGCCCTATGTGTTACTGCAGACGTTGTTGAGACCACCATGAGAACTTTAAAGGGGGAAGTGTTGGCGTGGATTGTGTGTTGTGCTTGGCTGCCACGCACAACACACAATCCAATCCACAATCCACGCAAAGTCTTTTAAAAGAAAGACTTTTCCTAAAGAGACTTTTCCAGCTGGAGTCGTTATTAAGGCAATTGAAAATGGCTGGATGGGTGAGGAGATGATGAAAGCGTGGCTGAGGGAGGTGAATGTGAGGAGACCAGGTGGTTTTTTCCACGCATCACCATCGCTGTTAATCTGTGACTCCATGCGTGGCCATCTCACAGCTGATGTGAAAAACATGGTGAAACAAATGAATGCTGTGCTCGCCGTTATTCCGGGAGATCTGACAAAGGAACTTCAACCGCTCGACATCGGTGTGAACCGGCCGTTCAAAGTAAGGCTGCCAGCGGCGTGGGAGCGATGGATGACCGACGGAGACCACAGGTTCAGGAAAAGTGGAAGGCAGCGCCGGGCAAGTTACGCCACAGTTTGCGGATGGATTGTTGATGCTTGGGCTAACCTGTCTGCCGGCACTGTTGTTCGAGCTTTCGCAAAAGCCGGCATCATTTCCGAGGAGCCGCACGGCACGGAAAGTGACTCTGACAGCGAAGAAGGGGAAATTGGCATGTCTGATAATTGGCATGTCTGATTTAGCACAGCTGTTTAATTCAGAAACAGAGGATGATGACTTCGATGGGTTTGATTAATACTTTGTAATAAATACACGAATAAAGCTAGCCTCGTGAGACCATCCTGATCTCGCGAGCTTTCAAGGTTTCACTCGCAGATCAGTCTGGAGACTCTCCGTTAAAGAAAATTTGGAGCCGTTCACCAAACGAACGTCCAATCAGCGTTGGCTTTGAGGCGGGTTGAGGTGTGACGCAACGAGAAGCGCGACAGTTCAGTCTAAAGAACATGGCGGCTTCAGCCGATGAAACTAGCGTTAGCGTGGCTATCGAGCAAGTTTTATCGGAATTACAGAGTATTTCTTCACTGAAAGAAGAGCAAAACACTGCTCTGGAGGCTTTTCTCAGAGGAAAAGATGTTTTTGCTCTTCTCCCCACTGGTTTCAGAAAGAGTTTGATCTATCAATTGGCTTGTGCCTGGCTTGTGGTTGTGTTTTCGTCGTCGCTCTGTTAGTGCGTCATATGCTTCGTTGATCTGATTGGTTTATTTGGCCCGTCTATCACCAACATAGGCCAATCACCTAACCAGTATTTTCGCCCCTTCCCAAAATTACTTCAACGGAAGGTTTCCAGATGGATATGCGGAGCAAATCCAGCAAATTTCGTAGCATAACGATGACATATAGCAATATTTCATTAGTGAAAGAGATTGATATGGTGTTTTTAAATGGCAATATATCAGCATATGAAGATATGATATTTTAATGTATCAATATTTTTTCCCTCGTCTTTAGAAGTTTTTAAGTCTGTAAAAAAATAGGTTTTTGAGGAAGAAGAAGAAGTAGTATTTTTTTATTTTTTTTTTTTAAGACTTTAGAAACTCAGAAGCTGATCAAATATCGGGTTAAATATGGGTGGGGTGGCCGATGTCCGATATTCAGTTTTAAGGCCGATACCGATAAGGGGCCGATTATATCGTGCATCCCTAGTTAGAATAAAGCCCAGTCATACTCGGGTTTTGCTCCCGCTCTATTTTTAAATCTGCAGTAGAAGTGTTTAAACGTAGTAGAGGACATGTACCTGTATATAAAACCCGTGCCCTATAATCCGGTGCGCCTTATGTGTGTGTTAAATACAGTAATGGCACACATAACTGAGACTGTGCCTTTTAGTACGGTGCGCCTTATGGTCAATAATAAATACATTTACAAAACATCGGGATCGTGTCGAGCAACAGTTTGAGGCAATAATCACTGAAATCAGGTGTTTTTCTTTAATGTTCAGGAAATGTTCAGTCAGACTGATGGACCTGTTGACAGGTATGTTGGTTCACTGTTCATGAGCAAGGCACTTTAATTTGTCTGTAACAGATTCTTTTTTATAGAATTATTGTTTTAAATAAAAACAAAATTTTCAGTTATTATTACTTTGTCAGTTTTCTGTTATTTATCCCCATAGAATTCTGTGTGGGCGTGGCTCCACCCCCTTTGAACTTCTGTGATGTCATTATGGAATTCTTACAGCCAGTGCCTGCTCTGAGCATTCTTTAGTCTGACCTTCGCAGAAGCAGGATTGAGGAATCTCTATCGTGGAAAAAATTGTAAAAGCGAACATTTTTCAGTTTTTCCGACCGTAGAAAAGGAACGAAAACGTGTTTGGAAAAATGTTACAGCTGGAACAGGACGCCGTTCTTAACAGCAAAACAAACAAATACCACCTGAAAGGAATACTCGGATTGGGAACAACAGGAATAGTTACCGAGTGTAAAAACAAGAAAAGTGGGGAGAATGTCGCAGTAAAAATGGCAGCAGAAGGCTATAACTGCTATTTAAACTATGAAAAAAGAGCCTTGGAAAAAATTAGAGCGCTCGGCTCAGACGAACACAACATAGTAAAGTTTTACGAAGACTTTTATTACCAAGAAAAACGATGCCTTGTGTTTGAAAAGTTGGACATCAACTTACAGCTTTTCAAAGAACATCATGTAAGCGGCGGACTACATTTGTCTGACATTCGAGTCATTGCTCAACAGCTACTGGTAGCTTTAGAGTTTCTTCAAGGTCATGGATTGGCACATAGAGATATCAGACCCAGAAACATAATGCTGGTAGACCGCTCAGCATTAAAACTGAAATTAATTGATATGGGTTTCCTGAACAAGGAAGAAAATCTAAGAGATAAGGCGATTAACCCTGTTCCTTACCGACCTCCAGAGATGTTGTTGGGGGAAAAACTGGGTAGAAGTGTGGATATGTGGAGTCTAGCCTGCACCTTAATCTATCTGTACCTTGGAGAAGACCTGTTTCCCTATGACTGTTCTGAACAAGCCTGGTCAGCGATTGTTAAACTGGTTGGTGAACCAAAACTGAAACATCCTGATAGTAAGATTGGCAAACGATGGAAACTTGCTGCTATGAAGTATGACCCAGAGTTAAAGATAAAGTCCCTAGATGACCTGCTGGAAATCCGGGCAACACAGGACCAGAGTGAAAAGGAGGATTTACTAAATTTCATCGATTTTTTAAAACGAATGCTGAATCCTACAGCAGCAAAACGTATCACTGCAGCGGCTGCACTAAAACACAGTTTTATCACCATGGACCATCTTCAAACATTTGACATGAGAAGCACATATGTTTCTGAAGCAAAAGAGACGATGAAGACCTACAAATTTCAGAAGGCAGACGGCTTGGAAGCAAGTTCACCAACATCAACAGTACCCAAAAGTAAGCCCATGGCTGAGCTCTGCTCTTTTGAAAGAATTACGTCCCATCTTTCCTTTAAATTGGACAGCTGGGCTTGGACTTCTTCACATTGGAGCGCCTGGACCACATCGACTTCCAACAACAAAACCGACTCAAGTGAAAGCTCTTGGAACCCCTCTGAAACTACAGCCATAGTTCCATCTTGTTCTTCTCACCCATGCCAAGCAGAATCACAGGACCCCATTGAAAGGGAAGATTTACCAGGTTTCATAAATGTTGTAAAACAAATACTGAAGCCTACAGCATCAAAACGCATTACCACTTCTGCTGCACAAATGTACAGTTTTATCACCATGGAACAACTTTGGAACTTTAGAGGCAACAGCACCTATGTTTGCGAGGCCTATGAAATGATGAAGACATACAACTTCCAGAAGGTAGAAGAGTTTGAATCCAGTTCAGAAAGATCAATATTACCCAGAAGGCAGACCATTGTTCAAGCCAAGATGTCGCCCATAAGTTTGGTTAGTGAAAGCCTATCTTTAGGCAGTTCTAACAATGTTAGTTTGGGCTTCTACCAACCCCCAAAAGGCAACAGTATTTTCTTTGGGAAATTCAACGTAGAGGGACTCAAACATGAGAGTAATTCCCCTACAAGCGAAAAGATTTTATATCATCTTTCCTCTAAATGGGAAAGCTGGGCTTGGACTTCATTTAGCTCTACCCCATCACATTGGAGCGCCTGGACATCAAGGTCTGACAACAGGACCGACTCAAGTAAAAGCTCTGGGACATCCTCTGAAACTGCAGCCATAGTTCCAACTTGCTTGGCTTGTCCATTGTCAAGAAACATGTTGCCATGCAGAAATAGTCCAAAGCCAGCTAAACATACCATGGCAACATTTAATCTCACTGTCACGGTTGGCAGCCAGTGGAAATTTTCTGCTATGAAACCTGATCTAAAGATGAAGATAAAGTTTCTGGATGTCCTCCTGGAAATCCAAACAGCATTACAGAACCCAAATGAAAGGGAAGATTTACCAGGTTCCATAGATGTTCCAAAACAAATACTAAATCCTACAGAACCAAAAAACATAACCACATCTGCTGCACTAAAAATCAGTTTTATCACCATGGAACAACTTTACAACTTTTACAAAAACTGCACTTATGTTTGGAACGCCTATAAGAAGATGAGGACAAACAATTTCCAAAGGGAAACAGGGTTGGAAGCTAGTCCAGCCACATCAATAGTACCAAAAAGAAACCCCGTTGTTGTGCTAAAAATGAAAACTAGATGTTTAGTCAGTAAAAGCGTCTCTTCTGGCTACACTCCCATTGTCAGTTATGGCTTCTACGGACCACCCAACAATACCAGCTCTTTCTTTGGGAAACACAAAAGAGAGGACCTTAAAATTAGTTCTGAATCAGATCATTCTTCCTATGAGAAGATGATATATTATCTTCTCATTAAGAGGGACAGCTGGAACTGGACTTCATTTAGCTCTACCCTATCACATTGGTGTGCCTGGACCACACCAAAGTCCAACAACAGGTCCGCCACAAGTGAAAGCTCTTGGAACCCCTCTGAAACTACAGCCATAGTTCTATCCTGTTCTTCTCAACCATTGCATAGAAAAATGTTGCTATGCCAAGAAGAATTACAGGACCCCATTGAAAGCGAAGATTTACCAGGTTTCATAAATTTTGTAAAACAAATACTGAAGCCTACAGCATCAAAACGCATTACCACAGCTGCTGCACAAATGCACAGTTTTATCACCGTGGAACAACTTTGGAACTTTAGAGGCAACAGCACCTATGTTTGCAAGGCCTATGAAATGATGAAGACATACAACTTCCAGAAGGTAGAAGAGTTTGAATCCAGTTCAGAAAGATCAATAATACCCAGAACGCAGACCATTGTTGAAGTCAAGATGTCGCCCATAAGTTTGGTTAGTAAAAGCCTCTCTTTAGGCAGTTCTAACAATGTTAGTTTGGGCTTCTACCAACCCCCCAAAGGCAACAGCATTTTCTTTGGGAAATTCAACATAGAGGGACTCAAACATGAGAGTAATTCCCCTACAAGCGAAAAGATTTTATATCATCTTTCCTTTAAATGGGACAGCTGGGCTTGGACTTCATTTAGCTCTACCCCATCACATTGGAGCGCCTGGACATCAAGGTCCAACAACAGGACCGACTCAAGTGAAAGCTCTTGGAACCCCTCTGGAACTACTGCCATAGTTCCAACTTGCTTGGCTTGTCCATTGTCAAGAAACATGTTGCCATGCAGAAATAGTCCAGAGCCAGCTAAACATACCATGGCAACATTTAATCTTATTGTCCCAATTGGCAAACATCGGAAACATGCTGCTAACAAACATGACTTAAGATGGAGATAAAGTCTCTGTATGGCCTCTTTGAAATCCAAATAACAACACAGGACTCAGTTGAAATTAAAGATTTACCAAATGTTGTAGATGTAAGACAAATGCTAAATCCAACAGAACCAAGACGCATTACCACATCTGCTGCACAAACACACAGTTTTATCACCATGGAACAACTTTATAACTTTGACAACAACAGCATTTTTGTTTGTGACTCCTATAAGATGAGAACCAACAATTTTCAAAGGGAAGAAGGGTTGGAAGCGAGTTCAGCCATAGTACCCAAAGGCAAACCCATTGTTGAGCTCAAAATGATGACCCTAGGTTCAGTCAGTCGAAGCATCTCATCTGGCAGCACTCAGAGTGTTCGGTCAAGCTTCTATCGATCACCCAAAGGTAACAGTTCTGCCTTTGGGAAATGCAAAAAAGAGTGCCTCATTCTCAGTACTCAGAGTGATTTCCGTTCCCCAAATGAAAAGATTACATACCAGCTTCCCCTCAAATCAGACATCAGAGACTGGAATTCCTTTAGCTCTACCCCATCAAATTGGAGCACCAGAACCACACCAAGTTCCAACAACAAGACCAACACCACAGAGAGCTCTTGGACACCCCCTGAAACTACTACTATACTTCCACCTTGTTCCTCTCGTCCCATGTATAGAAGTTTCTTGCCATGCAAAACTAGTCAAGCGCAAGTTAACCATGACCTGGCAACATTAAATCCCATTATTACATTCAAAGCGAATCTGTCTTCAGCTGATTTGGATGATCAACAAGAGAAAATACAGACTTTAACACCAAAACAGCTAAGAACTGTGACTCCTCCAACCACGACAAAGGAGGGAAAAGCAAAAACTGAATCTGAAATCCTAAAACTGAATCCAACAGGCTTCAACAAAAAAACCCCAAGGATCTGCTGATCTCTTTGACCAGGAACACGCTCCATCAACCTGCTCCAGATGCATGGAAATGACCGAGCAGCAGAATACTAAGGAACTGCTCACAAGACAATCTGAAGACACCAAAGGTCATGTCCCAGATAATGAAACTTCACCAGACGGTGAGATTCCATCTCATTTCGTTGAAGTTAAAACCCGAAAGAAATATTTGAAAAGAATAAAGAAGTTCTTTTCCAAAATATCCATTTAAAAAGCAAATTTATCCATAAAAAACAAATTTAATTTTTATAAGCAAGTCAGCAAATCAACGTCCTCTCACTGGAAAGCAAAATGGATAATCTCCAACTCAAACTCTCTTAAAAAAGGAGATTAGTAACTGCTGCACCATCATCCTGACTTAGTCTTTGCTTCATTCATCGATACTTGACAATGCAATTAGCCTGGAGGGGCTAATGCCATGCCGCACCAATACAAACAAAGAACTCAGCGGTAAGACTCGTGGTGACGGGGTGTGTGTTTACATTAACAACAGCTGGTGCAAGAATGCTAGATCAGTTTCCAGCTTCTGCTCTCCAGACATTGAGTTTCTGACTGTTAACTGCAGACAGTTCTATCTGCCCAGAGAGTTCAGTGTGGTTAGCATCACTGCTGTTTATGTGCCCCCCAGCGCTAACACTAAAGAGGCCATGAAGACTCTATACCAGGCTATCTCTGAGCTCCAATCTGCACACAGATTGCTGGGGATTTTAACCAGGCTAACTTGAAGACTGTTCTCCCTCATTTCTTCCAACATGTGGACTTTGCAACTCGAGGTGAAAACACTTTAGACCTGGTTTACTATAGCATCAAAGATGCATTGAGAGCAGCCCCCCGCCCCCACCTCGGGTCATCAGATCATCTTTCTGTCACGTTAATTCCTGCATATAAACCCTAGCTAATCAGGGCTAAACCGACAAAGTAATCAGAGTGTGGTGTGAGGGGGCCATGGAGGAACTCCAAGAATGTTTTGAATGTTCTGACTGGAATATGTTCAAAGCTGCTGTAACCTATGACAACAAGATAAATATAGATGAGTATGCCATGACTGTGTCAGCATCACAAAGAAATTAAAACCGCGAGCGGCATTGACGGCCCTCGCAGCTTAGCGCCGCTCGGCCTATTGCGACCGCGGGAGCCAAGCGACCGCCGCCCCCTTGCTTCTTCCCAGCCAGCGGAAAAAGCTCCACGCTTCACGTCTGGACCAGTTGGAGACAACCACAGCGTTGGTCAGGAAGGGTTAAACTAGGGACAAAAGATAATATCTGGGACGAATCTCATCTGTCAGATAGACGCTGCGGCCATCTCAGTTGGTGGGTCAAAAGCATATATTCAAAAGAAGGAAAAACAGCACCTTTAAAATCCATGGTTAGCGGTATTACACCCTACTCAAAACTATAAAAAATAATTTAAAATCCATAGTTTGCAGTAAAATTCCGAAAGAAAATCACACATGTCTATGAATACATCCTGCATATTCTAGACTTTTTTTTAGATTATTTACTAATTAATTGAAAGAAAGAAAAATCTTTAAACTTGAATGCCATATACTGAGGCAGTTGAATACCCCATAAGATGCTCAAACATGCATAGATTCACGCAAAACTTGGCAATCTTTACTATAATCGAAGGCTAAATAACTGTTCCAAATTTGGCTAGGATTGCTATAAAACTTTTTGAAAAACAACAATTTCCTGTTAACACAAACTTTGTGACGGACTTTTAAGAAAAGCTATGCTGTGTTTATAATCAAACAAGTAGCGATTAAAGGAATATATTCCAAAAGTCCTAGCTCTTTTGGGGAAATCACAGATTTTTTAGAAATATTTTAACATAGTGATTCTATTTTCATAAAGGTGCCGTTTGATTCAAAATGGCCGACTTCATGAGAGGTTTAGACCATGGCTCCAATGAAACTTTTTGTAGGTGGGGGGCTCATACAGATGTGTGCCAAATTTCATTATCATAGGAACAAGCATGGCTAGGGGCTGAATTATATCCTGGCATTATCTGTCCACTTGGCCAACTATTAGGCGAGAACGCAAACTTTTGAAAAATCAGAGCGACGGACTGTAAAGAAGCGCTTTGCTATTGTAACCAACTTACAGCAGGCTTTGTAAAGAACGTATTTTGAGTTTTAGCTCATTTGGATAAAAGGCTGATTTTATAAAATTTTTTGAAAAGAGGTCAGTGCTTTCACAACAGGGTAAAATGTAATTCAAAATGGCCGACTTCCGGTGGGGTTTAGACCATGGGTCCAAGAGGCTTTTAGTTAGGGCCTGATGAGATGCAAATGTGTTCAAAGTTTCAATATTCTTGGATTAAAAACACCTTGGGGCTTGTGGTTTGAAGTTTGTCATTTCTAGGGGGCGCTGTAGTGAAATTAAGCCCCGCCCACAAAATATTGCTCTGGATTCCTGTTTGGAGTTGGACTAGGATCATCTCTTGTGATTTTGATGCAGATCTGATTATTAATGAGGAAATGAGAGCCAATCGTATTTTCATGGCGTAACGCCTCACTTCGCCATGGCGCCACGGCAACACCATTTGACTAAAGCTCTCTGTGCCTTAAAAGAATTTAGGACAACATGTTGTCTGTCAGCTGACACAGTTTTAGGTTGATTAGGTCAAGTAGGACAGAGAGGGACCATTCCAAGTAAAAAAAGTAACTCCCGATTCTCAGGGGGCGTGGCTTAAATCATGTCAAAATTTTAATATACAGTTTTTTTGGGAACGCAGAGAGGATTAATACTACCAAGTTTGGTGTCATTTCAGTTTCATATGTAAAAGTTATTGCATTTTGAAAATGTTGGCGAGTACGTCAACTTCGAGGCCTGGCCACACCCCTTTAAAATGTTCAAAAACTAAAAAAAATGATAAGTTTAGATGTCACATGCCTTAGCTGCCTACATGCCAAGTTTGAAGCCGATGGCTCACCGTCCCTAGGAGGAGTTCGCGAAAGTTCGACGTCAACAAAATTGAAAAAGTGCCAAAAATCGGCCTTTGACCCAAAATGGCTGACTTCCTGTAGGTTTTAGAGCATACCCACAATGTAACTTTTTTCATGATTTGGTGAGATCTACGTACCTGCCAAATCTCAATTCTCTATGAATTACGGTTTTCCCCAACTCACGTTAGGTGGCGCTGTAGAGGCATTTGGCCACGCCCATTTTGAATACCATTATCATACGTAAATTTCACTAGGGGGACAATTTACTGCCAAGTTTGGTGAGTTTCTTCGGCATGTTAAAGCCTCCAAAAAGCTGTTTCTTTTAAGCGGAGAAAAATAAGAAAAAGAAAAAGAAGAAGAAGAACAATAAACATTACAGATACAATAGGCTCTCGCAGCAGCGCTGTCACTGCTCGGGCCTAATAAACGGTACAGGAACAATAGGCCTTCGCAGCGCTGTCACTGCTTGGGCCTAATAAGAAGAAGAAGAATCATAAACGGTACAGGAACAATAGGCCTTTGCAGCGCTGTCGCTGCTTGGGGCTAATAAGAAGAAGAAGAATCATAACAAACAGTACAGGAACAATAGGCCTTCGCAGCGCTGTCGCTGCTTGGGCCTAGTAAGAAGAAGGAGAATCATAACAAACGGTACAGGAACAATACGCCTTTGCAGCGCTGTCGCTGCTTGGGGCTAATAAGAAGAAGAAGAATCATAACAAACGGTACAGGAACAATAGGCCTTCGCAGCGCTGTCACTGCTTGGGCCTGATAAGAAGAAGAAGAATCATAACAAACGGTACAGGAACAATAGGCCTTCGCAGCGCTGTCGCTGCTTGGGCCTAATAAGAAGAAGAAGAATCATAACAAACGGTACAGGAACAATACGCCTTTGCAGCGCTGTCGCTGTTCGGGCCTAATAACCACCCCGGCCAACCAACGACCCAGGATAAATAGAGAGGTTTGGAAATTGCTTAAAGCATGGAACTCAGCTTTCAAGTCTGGTGATAAAGAGGCACTGAGAACAGCGCGTGGCGACTTGAACCGCGCCATCAGATCAGCGAACCAGAACCACAGCCAGAAGATCCAGGATCTTTTCCACGACGCCAGCAAAACCAGGAGGATGTGGAAAAGCATTCGGACAATCACAGACTACAACACACCCTCCCCCCTGGTAGATTCAGCAAAAGATGACCTCCTAAATGAACTATACAACTTCTTTGGAGGTTTGAGGTAGAGACTGACATTTTTTCGGGAATCCCACGGGTCACGGGATTCCCGTGGGATTCCCGTGGGATGGGAGTCAGTATTAGTAACGATCACGTGATTGGGACGGTACAGGATTAAACATTAACGGAGCAGACGGGAGCGGGAGCAAACCGGTAATAACTAAAAAAAAACTAGGATCAATGCCAAAAAATAAAACAAAATAGAAAGAAAAAAAATCCAGTACTGGCGCGGTGCCGCCATTTTGTAGTTTTTTTCCTTTAAGCCTACACTATAATGCGAGTCAAAAAAACTACACCACCCAAAAACCAACAGTGATTCCGCTCTGAGTTTTAATGGGGCTCTGTTCGAAATCCTGGGCTGCATCCTCCAAGGACGCGGTCTACTTAGACTGGATCCTTTGAAGTCCGTAAAAATAAGGAGACCGGAAGAGTTTTGGCTGTGAATTCGACCAGGTCTACCCTTCAGCGGGTTTTATCGCCGTAAGGTCTGTTGCTTAGCAACCGCGAAAGTTGACACACAAAGCAGGAAAAGAATGAAAACCGAAGTTTCCAAAACTGTTTGTTTATTTATTTCTTTTTTTATTGTAAAGTGAACAAAGACTGATGAGAATCCAGAGTGGAATAAAGGTTCCAACCACCGGGAGCAGGAACAAATCAAATCAAATGTAATGATAGAAACCTTAGTCAGTTAAATAACCTGCTGCTGTCATTCTGCACATCTCTGATGTTGCTGCTATTTTCAAATTACTGTAAAAATGTCCATAGCTGCATATTGGTTATTAATTCTCCAGTTTTATATTGTTAAAACACTTCACAGAATTGTATTTTAATTTTATTTTTTTTAACTCTTCCCTATCATGTTATTCTTATACATATTTCTAAGGTCCATGTTTGTGTGACCATTTTCAATAATCTTTCTGCTGCTGTAAATTTGCCCATTGTGGGACAGTAAAGGGATTTTCTATTCTATTCTATAAAAGGGGTAGAAATATATAAGTAAATCTAAACAATGTATGTATAAAAACATATCTGCAAAATCTCTAATATTCAACAACACAAAATATTTAGTTAAGCATATTGTGCAAAACAGCAATAAAAAGATAAAACTCCTATCAGATTTATAGTCCCCCCCCCCACCCTGCAGATCTATTAGAATCTGTCCTTAAATTCCAGCCAAACCCATTTCCACAGTAACAGATAAAAACCTTTAGATAAATCAAACATTACCGCCACATATCTGACTCTATAACCATTAAAACAACTATTTTCATTCATTTCAGATGAAACTATTCACAGACTGGATTATATTAAACTGAACTTCCAATTTTCACCACTGTTCGGCGCCAAGTAACCTTTCCTCTGATCACGGCTTGCTTGGTCTCGCAATGAATCCTGGGTAAACCAAGGATACCGAGGATACATCGGACCCGTCCTTCAAATCGGGCAACAAGAAGGACGCATTTTAAGGCCGCATAACGAGGAGTCTTGGAATCCGACCAGACCTCTGCGCCGCACTATGACGTAATCGTACTTCGAATCTGGCCTTCTAAGGACGCGTCCTAGGTTTTCGAACAGAGCATGGGAGTGGTGCGGGAGTTATTCTGAATGGGAGCGGGATGGGAGTGGGAGTAATTTCACCAGGAGTGGGACGGGACAGGATTTAGATTTCTACTCTGGCCCGGGATCGGGACGGGACACAATTTTTTTCTGTGGGAGTGGGACGGGACAGGAGTGAAAATCCTTGTTAAATCTTTAACACCTGGCTGGACCAATCCATAGTGCCAGCATGCTTCCAGTCTGCCTCCATTATTCCAGTCCCAAAGAAGCCTCAGGTCGCCTCCCTCAATGATTAGCGGCCTGTCGCACTGACTCCCATCATGATGAAGTGCTTCCAAAGGCGGGTTAAAGAACACATCGTCTCCAGTCTGCCGCCAACAGTTCCAGTTCGCCTACCGACGGAACCGCTCCACTGAGGACGCCATCTCTGCTGCTCTCCACCTGAGCCTGGCACACCTGGAGGAGAAGAACGCCCACGTGCGGATGCTGTTCCTGGACTTCAGTTCAGCTTTCAGCACCATCATCCCACAGCATCTGATGGGCAAACTGGAACAGCTGGGATTCAATACACCCCTCTGCTATTGGCTGCTAGACTTCCTCACCAACAGACCTCAGTCAGTCCGGGTCGGACAGAGCACCTCTGATGTCATCACCCTAAGCAAGGTCTACCCTCAGCAGACATCCCAAGTTCAAAAAACTCATCTCAACAACAAATTCTCAACAACTGTTTATTAAATAAAACTAATTTCTTAAAAACAAAACAGAACAGTATTGGTCTTTTATTTTTAATTTTCAGTACTTTCAATCTTGTTGCCTTGAACACTGGTTGTGATTTCTGTTTTTCATGGGACTTTAGCATAAAGTGCTGATCACTGCTCATCACTCCTCACCATGGCCGGTTCTAGACAGGGGGCCACAGGGCCAGAAATGCTAATGATAATCTGCGCTGGAACAGACATGGTTACTGATAGGTCCTCAGGATCTATTTCATTCTTTTTCTTTACAAATCCTCTTATTTTTACAGATGAATTTAACAGTTTTTCTTGAGTTCTAATTCAAATGTCATATAAAATAGTAGGTTTAACTTAAATCAAGTCAAAAATATGTAAAATTCCTAAATTATAAATGTATATTGACCTCATAAGAAATAGAATTTCTATTAGGGATGCACGATATAATCGGCCCCCTATCGGTATCGGCCTTAAAACTGAATATCGGACATCGGCCACCCCACCGATATTTAACCCGATATTTGATCAGCTTCTGAGTTTCTAAAGTCTAAAAAGAAAAAACTACTTCTTGTTCTTCCTCAAAAACTTCTTTTTTACAGACTTAAAAACTTCTAAAGACGAGGGAAAAAATATTGATACATTAAAATATCCCAATATCTTCATATGCTGATATATTGCCATTTAAAAACACCATATCAATCTCTTTTACTAATGAAATATTGCTATATGTCATCGTTATGCTACGAAATCCCCCGAAAATTCACCAAATGTTGCCATATTTTTATATGTTGATATATTGACGCGGTATCGATCTATTTTACTAACAAAATCTCACAAGAATTTGCAAAATATCACGAGAGTTTGTAACAGAACGATGAAATTTCACGAGATTTTGAAAGTAAAATAGATCGATACCGCGTTTTTAAAAATCAATTTGATATCAGCATATGAAAATATATTTGAGTATATTATTTTTCAAAGTGTCAGAAATGGATAACAAAACTGCTATTTTCAATGACTACTTATTTTTGTCCAGCTTTAACATCGGTATCGATATCGGTTATCGGCTACATGAGTTTTAAAATATCGGCATATCGGATATCGGCCAAAATCCCAATATCGTGCATCCCTATAATAAACTGAACTTCCATTTTTCACCACTGTTTGGCGCCAAGTAACCTTTCCTCTGATCACAGCTTGCTTGGTCTCGCAATGAATCCTGGGTAAATCAAGGATACCGAGGATACATCGGACCCGTCCTTCAAATCGGGCAAAAAGAAGGACGCATTTTAAGGCCGCATAACGAGGAGTCTTGGAATCCGACCAGACCTCGGCGCCGCGCTATGACGTCATCGTCCTTCGAATCTGGCCTTCTGAGGACGCGTCCCAGGATTTCGAACCGAGCATATAATACACGCTAGATTAAAAATGATCAGTCAGGGATTAGCAAAATAATAATTTTATGTGTTAATATTTCTATCATATGGCAGTATTCTGTACAGTGATGCAGGTCATACATTAAAAAACGTTGATTAAATTTTTTTCTCTCAGACACTGGAGAGGTGCATTTTAAGGTTATAGAGCTAAAAATGCTAAATTGGTGAGTAGTAGTAATGTAAGTTTTTAACCTGTCAATTTTTTTTTTTTTGATTTTTAACATTACAATTTATATTTTAAAGTTTAGTTTGAAAAGAACGTGCAGGAAGGATTGAAAACATGGTAATGTAGGCTGCATCACGTTTTAGTCCATGAGGCAGACACCCTGTCTACTTTTAAGGCTAGGCTTAAAACTTTCCTTTTTGATAAAGCTTCTAGTTAGAGTGGCTCAGGTTATCCTGATCTATCTCTATAGTTCTACTGCTATAGGCTTAGACTGCTGGAGGACATAGGGACCCCTTTTTCATCATTCTGCTTCATTCTATCTCTATTCTCCCACTCTGCAGAATCTGTTAGTTCAATCTGTAATGTTCTGCTCTCTCTTCAAGGTTTTTTTAGATTTTTAACATTACAATTTATATTTTTCCAAGCACACAACAGTTTAAAGCAAAGTTTAGTTTGAAAAGAATGTGCAGGAAGGATTGAAAAGCATGTTAACACGGTAATGTAGGCTTGAGTTCATTATCTGACACATGCAGATACACACCAGGAACCTGGAAACTTACTGAATTACATGTTTCATTGATATATATACAAAAATTAATATTAGGAACTATATTTATCAAACATTATACTGGGCAAGTAAAAATTGTTTCTGGGCAAATGAAATGTGAAAGTCACTTGCCCTTTGGGTAAAAATCCTTAACGTCAACCCTTGTGTAGCGCACATCACGCTTCAATATTGAGCATAAATCAAAAATGTCTGCATCAAGCTCACTGCGACACACTGCTGCAGGAGTATAACCAGGAAGTGAGGTAGGAGGGCAAAATAGGTTTAGCGCCACCGCAGCACGGGAGGGAGAATTACGCCCAATGGATAAAAATATAAATCGATTCTCTTGCGGACGTATCGATGCATCGGATCGTCTGCTGTTGGATCGATGCATCGATGCAAAACGATTATTATTTACACCCCTAGTCTGCAGCATTGTCTGCAGTCACCTACAATGTTTGGGAGGTGCACCAGAGTGTCTGCATATCTGCGTTAACTGCGACACACGCAGACGACCTGATTTCTGAGCGTAAACCAGGCTTAACTTGGCAGCTTCGAGTTCCAACGCGGCAGAAGTGGAGGTCAGAGGTCAGCATAAAGAAGGAGACGATGAACTGAGAGAGTCCAGCGTCTTCAAACCACCTCATTAAACTAATTTCAGTGCTGAACATCAGAACACCAGAGATGCTGAAATCAAATCGAGTCTGTTAGGAGGTTTAAAAACATCCTGGATAATATTTCCTCTCCAAACTAATCGGTATATCTGTAGCTCTCTCCATTAAGGACGCTCATCTCCTTCAGATGATTATGGGCTGCAGGAGCTGCACGGCAGCAGAAATATTATCCTAAATGTTCAGAACACAGTCGTTGGCGACAATTAGACATCGATTTTAGGTCGCACTGAACTGCTGCCTGATAATAACCCTTTTTAACTCTCGTTGTGCAACAATCCTGCTGGTAAATCTCAATCAAACACCAGTTCTCCTTTTTCAGATCTTTGCAGCTTCCAAGGGAGCAGCCATCTGTTTAGTTCAGACCAGGCTTCAGAGCAGGATTTCAGTTTGCTTTTTTGTGTTGCATTTTCTACAGTAAACTCACATCTTAAAGCTGATCTTCTGCTTTAGGTGGAGAAACTTCATGAAGCTGAAGTTCCTCCACTTTTTTTTATGTCTGTCATGAAAAAAAAAAAACCTGAAGAGACTGAAAAACTATAGAAGAGAGACTTCCAAACAGCTCACTTCAGAGTTTCTGGAGGTTCCACAAACTGATTCAAGACTTCCTACTTCTTATAAGTAAACAGCAATATAAAAAAATGCGTATATATATATATATATATATATATATATATATATATATATTAGGGATGGAACAGTTTATGAAAACCGTCCGAACCGTTCGATTCGACTGTCTCGGTTCGGTTCGCGTGTGTTGTGTTTGGTTCATGCGCGGCTCCTTTTTTTTTTTAACGTGAGATTAACGCTATGTGGTTTTATGGTACAATTTTCCCCCAGTCTATGCATTTTCCATAGGCTTCGAGAGCGGAGCTCCTCAAGGGAAAAAGACGCTCATACACTGGGTGGCGCTAGTGCCTTTTCTTTAAGCCCCACCACCAACAAACAAGTTGAGTGTCTGGTGCCTATAGCAACCTGAAATACGCTGAGAAAACAGATTACTGAGGTGAAATGGAATCTGCTACGGCACTCTTGCTGTCTGTGTACGCCACAGGTCAGTATCGTGTGTGTGTGTGTGTGTGTGTTCTCATTTTTGTTAAGAGGCTGAAAAGTAACTTTCTAGAGCATAGACTACCTCCATCTAGTGATGTCGGTCTATTGATTTTGATGTATTGATTGAAAATTGTTCATTATTATCTTGGTTAATTAACATCTAATGTTAACTCTACTACATTTTATAGCAGTAGGGTAAAATGCTTGTCTTTGTTCAAAAGACTGTATTACTGTAAAGACTGTCTTTTACATCAGCCTGTTTTCAGGGCCTTTTTTTTGGCTACATATTTGTTATTTTTTGCTACATGCTTCCCATCTTCTTGCCATATGTTTCTATGGCATAAATCAGTGTCTGTGACCTGTTTGCATTTAAAAAAACAACATTGGCACAAACCTAGCCTGTATGTATTTTTTGTATGTCATCGAGAGTATTTCAGAAAAAAAATGTGTGATTAAAATGCGATTAATCGCGAGTTAACTTAGGCATTGATGCGATTAATCGCGATTAAAAAAATGTAATCGATTGACAGCATTAATGTATATATATATATATATATATATATATATATATATATATATATATAGGCGTAAAAATTAGAGAAATTTGTTTTGAAAAAACATTTAGCAGATGAAGACTGGGATCCTATCTCAATCCCACTGGAGCTATCACCTTATTGTTTTCAAATAATTAGTAAAACAGAATTTCTAAAGAAAAAATATTAAATAGATGCAAAGGAGCTATCGGTAACCATTTCTGTTTCAGCTCAGATCATCATTAGAATTCCTTTTTGTATCATGTCTTCAGTACAGGGGCCATAACAGGACATGATCTAAAGGGGCACTGGCCCCCTTGGCCCCTGTCTAGAACCGCCCGTGATCAATGCACACATTCAGCGACATACAGGAGCTCTTTCAATTACACCCAGGAGCAAATGGATAAAAATAGACCAGAGGAAAAAAAAACATTAATCGATTGTCTTGCAGACGTATCGATGCATCGGATCGTCGGCTGTTGGATCGATGCATCGATACAAAACGATTATTATTTACACCCCTAAGCAGCACCTCATGAGCATCTGAGGCGTACGACGCCTCTGAAGAGGCAGATATATCCCAGAATGCTTCGCGCAGAGAGCTCTCCTTGCAAAGTATTATGGGATTTTCTGTCACAGCAGCCTGCCATAGACTGCAGCTACCCGACAGCGGTGACTAATCACAGAGTTCCAAAATCCATTTTATTTTTTCCCAAATTCAGTTTTTTCCTTAATTTTTGAAAATTCCGTTTTTTCCGTTTTATGTATGTATTTTTGTGCTTCCAATCAATGGAATGTTCACAAAACTTGCAAAACAATAGTTCACCTGACAGATAAAAGTCACGAGGGAACTGCCTGGCTCTGTACTCAGGGCTTAGCCTCGTGTTTCTCAACTTTTTCGCCGAAAGCGGAGCTGTGGAGAGCCGCTTTGCCATTTTTTCAATGTTTTGATGGGGGAGGGTGAGCGGAAATGACGGAGCGGGAGGGGTTGCGTCACCTAGATTTGGTCCCCCAGTGTGCATTTCCCCCAGACGTACATTCTTCTCCCACACAAAAACAGAATTGTAGAAATTCCGCGTTTACACTAGATTCCTCATTAATTTGCCAATTCCACGATTCCGTGATCACAGAAATTATAGGCCCCTAGTAATGTGACCAACAGGGAGCAAAAAGCAGTGATCATCTATTCGAACGGTCAGTTAACTGAGTTCACTATTAAGTTCACTATACAGTGATGGAGGGGTTTAGGGGTCCGGGTGGACGGTCGGACAAGGCCTTAGTTTTGTAGAGTTGTACGGTCGTAGGTTAGTTCAGTAACCAGTATCAGGTTTAAAGCATCTGTCCTTCAATTTTTTCCTGCATTAATTTTACTTTTATACTTTTTTAAAAATTTTTAGAAAGAATAATTTTTAAAATGGTACTTTTATCTCCTCAAATCAAGAGAAATGCAGTTATTTTAAGAAAAAAATGACAGATTTTTTTAGTTTTCAGACAGCCGCTGATCCAGTTTATCCAGCAGAACCAGAACCCTTTAGGACCGGATCACATTCCTCATGTCTTTCTGGGTCGGACCTTTTTTCTCTGACTGTTTTTAAAGACTGTAAATAAAGAGGAAAACCTTAAAGAAATTTTCAGAAACAAGACATACGAGGCTTTAAAGGCCTTCCCTCCATCCCAGCGTTGGTCTGTGACCCTCAGCTGATGCCCTCAGCTCATCAGGACCATCTGCTGTGCTCTGGTCCTCCACAGCGACAGTCGTTAGGAGGCATCTGATGCGTGCAAACATTACTCACCCTGCTGGGATGTTTGCTGTGAAGCAGCATCTGAGTCAGCTCCCTCATCGCCTCTTCCACACGTCTCATGAAGTCCACAGATGGCCGCCTCAGCGAGCAGAGGAGGTCCAAGGCTCTGGATGCCACCTGGCAGGCCTGCGGCGCCGGATCGGCGAGCCCCAGAGCCGGGGGCTCCTTGAATACGGTTACCACGGAGTCCAGGAGGACGCAGAGAGTTTCTGCCACTGCAGAGGCCCCGCCCCCCTCAGCAGGCCAACACAGAGCCTCCACGCCACTGCTGCTGGCGTCCAGGCGATGCAGAGACAGCAGAGACAGCAGGAAGTGCATGTGAGGACGCAGCGCGTCCGTCTGAGGACCCCTGGGTTTGGGAGGAGGGGGAGGGGCATCCTGCAGCATCAGCTCAGGAGTCAGCGAGTCAGAAGCTGGAGCAATAAGGTCCTGTGACGCGGCGTCCAAGATGGCGTCACCTGGAAGACAGAGAGATGGTCTATGATGGGATTCAGTCCCAGAGGCAGACTGAAGGATTCAGATCTTCCTGAGAGTTTACTCTGTTTCTGAAAGAACCTACTCAGAGTTTATTAAACTAACTCACAGCAGCTTTGATGAAACCCGAAACTCAGAGTTTCAACCTCAGGATAAACAGGCGACCCGTGAATTTATCAGTTCTGGGTTTGACTACAGCAGCGCCTCTACTCTGGCCTCCCAGTGTTACAGTAGAACAGAAAGCAGCAGCTGATCCTCTCTGGCTCCGTCTCCAGATTGATTTTAAAGTTTTAAAACCCTTCATGGTCTCGCTCCGCTATATCTCACTGTTATGTTGACATCGCCCCAGCAGAGCGCTCCAGTCTGCTGATCAAATGGTTCCAGTATAACCAGCGGGGCCGTCGTTCCTTTGTGGTTACGGTGTAGGTACCAGATTGACTCGGGCTCCCAGATTGACTCGGGGGCCTGCGCCTTTTGATGACGTCATAATATGGCAACTCCGCCCGTCACACTATATGGCAACGCAACTCATAACGATATGGCAACTCCACTCAAACAAACTACATTGCGCGCGCGGTCTCTATTTGTCACAAATCGATTTTATTTAGCCAATAAACGGTAATCGTTTTGCACTGTCTGTTAATTGACCAAATACCTATAATACATTAAAACATTAATTTTTCATTATTTTTTTACAGATTACAGGAAATGGGTATATATTTTTTTCAGTTCAAACTTTATTCTAGATAATGAAGAATTTCTTCGTAAAAATGATCCATGGTATCAGAGGGACTTTAATAATCGGGTCACGTAAATTGTACCAATTAAATATTAAAATCAAATTCTGCGTTGCTGTCCGTTTTTCCATTTCGTATTCTTGATCAGAGCTTAGAATTGATATATGAAAAACCCAATCCTTTTTTCGTTTTTGGTTTAACCATAAAAAACAAAAAACAAAATAACCAGTCAATTTTTTATTTTTTGTTTTTTGATTGGCAATTGAAAATAGAAAGAACGAATGATACACGGATTTTTAATCTCTGAATATACTTTGTATTCGTAGTATTTTTGTTTTTGTTATATTACAAGTTTATTTTTTGTATCCCTTTACTTTCATTCTCCTGAATTTATTCTCGTTACAAATGCAGACCGCGGGCTCAATGTAGTTTGTTTGAGTGGCGTTGCCATAATGTGACGTCATCGGGAGGCGCAAGGCCCATGGCGCATTCGGTGACGTCATCAGAAGGCGCAGGGACCATGGAGAATTTCTTCGTAAAATTGTCCGTTTACAAACCGCAATCCCGCTTTCGAATAAAACCTACACCCCGCTATAATTACTTTAGTAAGCTGTCCAGACCAATCAAAATGTTTTGCGCAATTGTGCAAACGTTAAAACAATTATGTATTGTGACGTCATCAAAAGGCGCAGGCCCCCGAGTCAATCTGGCAGCCCGAGTCAATCTGGTACCTACACCGGCTCCTAAACTAAACGGTCTGCAGGTTCTCACTGATCTGTGTCTTTTAAATCCAAATTAAAGACACATTTTTTTAAACTGGCTTTTAATACTTAGGACACATTGTTTTATGCTTAGGATTTTATTAATTTATTTATTTGCAATGTTTTTATCTTTCTGTGAAGCACTTTGATCTTCTTGGTGTTGTTGTAAAGTTTTATTTAAATAATTTGTTAAACCTGCTTATTGACAGGAGGGATTTCACCTAAAATCTAAATTGTGATTATTTTAAACCAAAATGAAATAGAATAGAACAGAATAGAATGAAATAGAATAGAACAGAATAGAATGAAATAGAATAGAACAGAATAGAATGAAATAGAACAGAACAGAATAGAATGAAATAGAATAGAACAGAATAGAATAGAATAGAACAAAATAGAACAGAATAAAAAGGAACGGAATAGAATAGAATGGAACAAAATAGAACAGAATAGAATAGAAAGGAACGGAATAAAATAGAATAGAACAGAATACAATAGAATAGAAAGGAATAGAATAGAACAGAATAGAATAGAAAGGAACGGAATAAAATAGAATAGAATAGAATACAATAGAATAGAAAGGAATAGAATAAAATGGAACAGAATAGAAGAGAACAGAATAGAATAGAACAGAATAGAATAGAATAGAAAAGAATGGAATAGAATAGAATAGAATAGAATAGAATAGAATAGAATAGAATAGAAAGGAACGGAATAGAATAGAACAAAATAGAACAGAATAGAATAGAACGGAATGGAACAGAACGGAATAGAATAGAAAGGAACGGAATAAAATAGAATAGAATAGAATACAATAGAATAGAAAGGAATAGAATAAAATAGAACAGAATATAAGAGAACAGAATAGAAAGGAATAGAATAATAGAAAAGAATAGAATAGAATAGAGTAGAATATCTCTTTGCTGTCCCTCAATGGGGAAATTGCAGTGTTTACAGCAGTAAAAAGATTATAGAAAAAATGATCACACGAATGTGGACCTTAGAAAAAATGTATAAAAATAACATAAAAATGAAGACAAACAATAAAATCCTGTAAAGTGTTTTAACGATATAAACTGAGCCCCTGGAGAATAAATAAGCAATATGCAGCTATGGACATTTTGACAGTAATTTGAAAATAGCAGCAACATCAGAGATGTGCAGAATGACAGCAGCAGGTTATTTCACTGACTGAGGTAGAAACTGCAGAATCAGCATGAATGGAAGAACTGGTTGAGAACAGAGGTGGTTCTAGAGTCTTATTGTAATTTTATTTTGATTTTCCTTTGCACTAACCCCAAGCTTTTTGAGGGTTTGCTGTCCAGAGTCCATTGATAGAGAACTGTATTGTAACCTTAGTGTGAAAAAGTGTTTACTTATACTTCTATTCTTGGATCTGCTGCTAAATGGAAACCTCTCTACCTTCAGGCGTTTAATCACCACCTAAAGGGCTGTAGGGAGAAATTTAGTGTCTAATGCTACATTCAGACCGCACGCGCTAGAGGTAGCAGAAGCAGCTAGTTTACATGCAAATTCAATGGTTGATGCGCATCGACGCGCAGCAAAAAGGTCCAGCAGCGTCTGGAGAAGCTGAAGCAGCGCTTCAAGGGCTTCTAAGCATCTGAGGCACTGCGAAAGCAGAAGCTGGTGGAGTTGGAAAAATTGAACTTTAGCTGCTGGACGTGCCGTTTTTACAGTTTTGCATTTATTGCAACTCAACGTAAATGACATCACGGGGAACGCTATCTGACGGGCCTATAGACCCCGTCAGATAGCGTTCCCCCATGTTTAGCAGGGGGAACGCTATCTGACGCGGTGTAAATATCATCAGGCTGCATTACTTCTCCTCATGGGTGTGAAGTTTTTTAACAGGGCGTTCAGATCTGGTTTCTCCATATAGGCTAACATTTGATCGTTCACGCTCTCCGTAGTTCCCCTGTGGCGCGAGCACAGGGCGACTGTTGTGCGCCTTTAGCGAGCATGCGCGTTTCCTGTCGCTTGCGCTGTGAATCGTTTTGAGCCTTGTGAGGAAACGTCTGGTTCTGCCAGAGGTTTTCTCCCAACTGGGAGTTTTTTTCTCTCCACTGTCGCTTCATGCTTGCTCATTATGGACAGGTTCTCTCAACCTGTTTTAACCAGCTGGACTTCCATCTTCCAGGTCCCTGAGTGAAGCTCTATTATCAGCTCACGCAGTCCACTGGATCTCCCCATAAAGCTCAGCAGACCGTCTCTCCAACCAGCAGTCTACAGACTGACCAACTCTATCTATCTCCACTCCACCACCAGTTTCAGGCCTGGGGGGGAAACAGCTCCGTTCTTTACTCCTGTTCATGCATATCTATCAAAATTCAGCTCTATGTTTCATGCCGAGGTCTGAGCGCCAAAGACAAAGTAATCGTATCAATAAATTTCTTCTAATTGTCTTTTCTCTTCGTGTGAGTTTTTCAGATTGAAACTGAAATTGAAGACTTTTACATTTTTGCAGCTCCAGACAGATCTGTTTTTCTTTTTTTCGATCCAATATGACTGTTTGAACAGTCTGGGTTACCCCTGGTTACCGATCCCCAAATGCTGCCGATTTCTCTGCGGATTAAATGTTTTCTTTTCCTCCATGTCTGTGATAAAAGCGACACAATGATTAGAAATGTCTAAATTTAAACATTAACAAACCTTTATTGACAATTGAAGAGGACACTAACAGCAATGGAGGAGCTGCTGAAGACGTATTCAGGTATCGGTTCTGATATCGGCCATAAAAATCCACCTCATAATTAGACTTATTTCTCATGTTTATCTAAAGCTCTCTGGTAAAAATGCACTTTTTTTTTTATAATTCCTTAGTTCATACATGAGTCAGCAAAGATGAAGGAGTGAGAGCCGCTCATGAACAGCATCAGCAGGTCGCTGTGGAAACGCAGCACCAGGATGAGAGTAAAGGTCAGCCGGGGTCAGTTCCTCAGGGAGCTTTGATATGTTGGAGTGCTCCTTAGCCGCCCATAACCGACGCTTTTAAGCATGGACAGGAGGATTTTTCTAATAACGCGTCCTCCTTTATTCCCACCTCTATTCAGCCCGGACAAAGAGGCTGGAGGAGAGCAGCGTCAGAGACGAGGCCGCCACGGCGACCCTCACATGAGCATCAGCTGGTTTTCATCCCGTGTAATAATCCTGTAATCATCGCATTAAACGCCTGATGACCGTCCATCCTTCCCATTATTGCCCCTCGGATCAAAGCCGACGTTCCCGATTGACTCTGTCGGTTAGAACGGCGCCGGGCGTCACATAAAGCATAAATGTTACACCCCGGCGTCTGAGCCTGTGGCGTTACGGCGCTGTTCGTAAATTGAAACGACTCTTTACGTGCAAAAATCATACACATCAAACCCCCACCTGAGAAACACTTCCCACACGGAGGGGAAAATTGGGCTAAATTACACTTTCACTTTTTCCTCTTTGTGATTTTCTGTGGAGCAACACGGCGGTTGCTATGGCGGCGGAGGGGCTGGATCAGGAGTAATGTGGCAGCAGCCATTTTCACACAAACACACATTTGGATTCAGATTGTTTCTCAGACGCACACAAGAAATATTCCTCTCATTTTCAGGAGTCCTTTAAACAAACATTTGGCCTTTAAATCACGGCGGACGCTTATGATTCGCAGGAAGAACAAACTTATTTCCACAGCCCAGACTCTAATGTCCGCCGTTTAGGATTCAGCAGGAAAATAAAAAGTCTTTGTTGAAGCGTCAAAGCTTCATCATGCGTGATTTTGTTTTTGCAGAGAACGAGTCGTGTTTGTGCATCTGAAGCACATCGAGGTAAAGATGCTTTGCACCGTTCGCGCTCATTTCCAGGCCATTGTTCACAAACGCTGCATTTTCACACAGACTGAATGCGTCTGAAATGAAGCAGCAGGGAGGAGATGAACTGGAATAAATGGGCCTCTTCCTTCCATCCGTTTCACCGTCAGACCGGGTTCTCCCTCTGGAGAACAACGCAGAAGGTGAGGAAAGCGACTGCAGAGCCGTTAGAAGACAGGAGCCACTGGAGCTGAAGGGTTTGTTCTCAGGATGCAAATAATCTTTATTTAATCGATTAATAATCAGATGGACAAAAGTTCCTTAAACTTAAACCAGGAGAAACTAAAACTTTTTCACTTGAGGAGTTCTGGATTATAAAGCAGATTGACAGAAAAACATTTTTTAATCCTAAATGTAAAATATTTTCATATTTTTATTTCACAATCTTGGTATAATTCCTGCTCTAAGTGTGTCGCTCTGACAGCTAAAGGCACATTTCACTGTCTCTATACACCAGCTAATTAATCAGTTAATTGATTACTAAATTAGTTAACAATGATTTCAATAATCGATTATTGCGATTAATCCGACTTATTGTTTCAGCTCTAAAACCTACAATAACTAATTTAAAAATTATTATTTTATTATTTATTATTTTAATTATTTTATTCTTTCCATCTCAAATTTAAAAAAACAGCATAAATATGTTTCCTGGAAGTTCGTGAAGAACCAAAATAAACACAAAACAAAAGAAAAATATAAGTAGAACAGTATGAAAGAAAAACGGTCTCATTGGAATCTGCTTTTTTTTTTTTAACACCAAATTTGAAACACTGAATTTTTTTTCTGGTAAAAATTCACCAGAATAAAATTCAGCTGCAGAAAATTTTAGCTGCAAAAATTCAGCTGCAAAAATTCAGCTGCAAAAAATTCAGCTGCAAAAATTTTAGCTGCAAAAATTCAGCTGCAAAAATTCAGCTGCAAAAATTTCAGCTGAAAAAAATTCAGCTGCAAAAAATTCAGCCGCAAAAAATTCAGCTGCAAAAATCCAGCTGCAAAAATTCAGCTGCAAAAAATTGAAATTGCAAAAACTCAGCTGCAAAAATTCAGCTGCAAAAATTCAGCTGCAAAAATTCAGCTCCAAGAAATTCAGCTGCAAAAAATTTAGCTCCAAAAAATTCAGCTGCAAAAATTCAGCTGCAAAAAATTCAACTGCAAAAAATTGAAATTGCAAAAACTCAGCTGCAAAAATTCAGCTGCAAAAATTCAGCTGCAAAAATTCAGCTCCAAAAAATTCAGCTGCAAAAAATTTAGCTCCAAAAAATTCAGCTGCAAAAATTCAGCTGCAAAAATTCAGCTGTAAAAAATTCAGCCGCAAAAAATTCAGCAGCAAAAAATCAGCTGCTAAAAATTCAGCTGTAAAACATTCAGCCGCAACAAATTCAGCTGCAAAAACTTTAGCTGCAAAAAAATTCAGCTGCAAAAAATTTAGCTGCAAAAATTTCAGCTGCAAAAAATTTAAGCTGCAAATAATTCAGCCGCAAAAAATTCAGCCGCAAAAGTGTTGACCTTTTGGTGAACTCAAGCCAAAGCAATCTACACTCGATAGAGTCGAGCAGCTTTTAGCCAATGAAATTGGCTCATTTCGTCACGTGACACAACGGCTGCGCTCAGCGCTGTTTCCGGCTGAATGAGGAATTTTTTTTTGATAAACAGAATTACAAAACGTCAGTTAGCTACTAACAGGCATCTATTAAGGTTTTTCTCTTATCAGACTGGGTGAAACAACTGAGCCGATCACAGCTAGTACGGCATCCCTGTTTGTTTGCCGCCGCCACATTTTGTAATTCAATCTGTTTAACAGAAAAGATAAAAAATTCCTCATTCAGCCGGGAACAGCGCTGAGCGCAGCCGTTGTGTCACGTGACGAAATGAGTCAATTTCATTGGCTAGAAGCTGCTCGACTCTATCAAGTGTAGATTGCTTTGGCTGGAGTTCACCGCTTTGGCTGGAGTTCACCGCTTTGGCGGCTGAATTTTTGCAGCTGAATTTTTTTGCAGCTGAATTTTTACTAGATAAAATTGAGTGTAAGGAATGCAATGTCTAAAAAATTCATTGTTTAAAATTCGGCGTTAAAAAAAGGCAGATTCCAATGACACTGTTTTTTTTCCATAGAACAGATCCCAGCCCCATTTTATTTTACTACCTAAGAAATGAAATATTTTCCTGTACCTCCTGCAATGCACTTGCGGACCACTAGGGGTACGTGTGCCTCCTGCTGGGAATCACTGCGTTATGCTACATTCAGACCGCGTTCAGCGGGTGCAGCAAAACCGCGCGTACTGCTTAATTTTTGATGCTTGAACATGTTTAGTTCTGAAGCATCTTTGATGCGCGGTGGGCGGAGCTTCCCAATCCTTTCTTTGCCTGTAACAATGGCAGTTAAATTTGCTGTGATGAGTGTTTTTAAGTGAGAAAGTCCTCCTGAAAACACGGTCTGTGCAGTCAGTTCATCCAGATTACCATCCTGTTTTAATCTGAAGCTGAGCTGCCTTTAATCTCTGCTGACTGTAGATCTAGAATTGAATCTGTTAATCTAACAGAAACAGCTGTTCCTTCATCTTTAGACCACTTTCGGTCTTATTCTCTGGGCCCCACCTGCAGCCTCCACATGGCTCCTGGTGTTCAGCGTCGCCCTGGAGACCAGCAGCTCCTGACGCAGCCTCAGCACCTCCTGCTGCAGCGCCTGGGCTCGTTCCTTCCACGCTTCCTCTCGCCTCCTCAGTCTGCGGCCCAGAGCCTCTGCGTGCTGTCGGCCGCTCAGGCCAGGGGGTCTGCTCCTTATCACTGCCACCGCCGCCGCCACCCGGGCTTTTAGGAGAAGCCAAGAGGCTGGGCTGGACCCTGGAGCAAACAGAGCAGGGAGGTTTAGGCAGCATCAATGACGGCGCTTTTATTTCTTTAATCCTCCTCTCTATTGGTTTTTATCATTTTAAAGCTGCTCGTGATGATTCTGTCATCCAGGTCAGAGTCAGTCCAAAAAGGTTAAAAACAATCCACTGGACTTTTTTTCCAAGTTCATCTATCGTTGCTTTGTACTTGTGACGGTGCTTCTATTCTTTTCTAGATAGAACAGAGGCATCATTAATTATTTAAACATTATTTAAAAGAACAAAATTAAAGAAAGACGCAGAATTTTACTCAGGTTGTCATATTTTTCTATATATTTTTAAATTAAAGTCAAATTTAATAAGAGAGTTAAGAAAACTGGGGAATGTTTAGAATATTTGTTTATGAAGATCAGATTACATCCAATTTTCTTCAACAATTTTACAGATATTATCAGTTTCTATAAATAGATATTTCTATTTTATTCCAAAATGTTTTAGTTTTATTAAAACAGTAAAAATTACATACTATGGTTTTAATAATTTGTTTTAATAATTCTGTGCTTCACAAAAGCACAAAGCAGTGGAAAAATTTTCAGATGTTTAAATTAATATGTGGGGGTAATAAAATTCTTATTTCAAACTATTTTTTACATGTTAAATAAATCATCTTGTTCCCTTCAATAATAATAACCCAAATCTTCTATCTTTAGACCTTTACTCTAGAAGTAATTATTTTTTTGTTTATCTTGCCAGCTTATTTTAAAAGTTTAAGTTATTATATTTTATTGATATTTCTCTTAGAAAGCAGGATCCATTGCTTTTATAAACTGTTAAAAATAGAAAATTTATTGTTCCCTGTTTCCTCCAGAAGGGAAAAATGTTTGAAACTTTCATCTGAAACAGAAGCTGCTGCTAAAACATGGCGGCTAATCTGTTAGCTAACAGGAAAAAAGAAAAACATCCTACAAACTAAACCCTAACTTTACTTTAGTCTTTGTTTTCCTCTTTATCCTGATTTAATTTCACACGTTACTTCTAATAAAAACCACTTTGGTTGTTTTTCGTGAAGTAGAACTAGAAGTTGCAACAAGCTAGCTACCCTGTTAGCTGAATAAGGGGAAAATAAAAAGTAAATTCCAGCATTAAATAGTTTAACATCAGGTATGGCGGCTGCAGAGTCAGCAGGTACCGTTCAGGAGGTTCGGTTCTTTCTCCATGGCTCAAAAGCTGGATCAGAAGCTAACAGCTAGCAGCTAGCTGTTAGCAGAGCTTCTCCTCCGGCTGATGTTCTGCTCCAATCGGTCAAACAGCAAAGTTACTCCGAGGTTAAAGGTCAGAGGATCTGGCTAATTCAAACTATACGTCTAATTTAGACTGGATACAAAATATCTATTATCTATCATCTATCTATCTAATATCTATCAACTATCTATCATCTTTATATCTATCTATGTATCATATATCTATCTACCATCTATCTATCTAATATCTATCTATCATCTATCTATCATCTTTCTATCTATCTATGTATCATATATCTATATCATCTATCTATCATCTTTATATCTATCTATGTATCATATATCTATTATCTATCATATATCTATCTATCTATCATATATCCATCTATCTAATATCTATCATCTATCTATCTATCATCATTCTATCTATCTATCTATGTATCATATATCTATTATCTATCATATATCTATCTATCTATCATATATCTATCTATCTAATATCTATCATCTATCTATCTATCTATCATTCTATCTATCTATGTATCATATATCTATTATCTATCATATATCTATCTATCTAATATCTATCATCTATCTATCATCATTCTATCTATCTATCTATGTATCATATATCTATTATCTATCATTTATCTATCTATTATCTATCATCTATCTATTTATGATCTATCTATCAATCTATCTATCTAACTATATCTATATTGATAAAATGGATTTCTATTAGTTGGCAGCGGATTCAAACAAGAAGCTGAATTCACTTAATCTGAGGTTACGTTCCTGTTTGCTTTTTTCTGGGTTAACATTTTTATAATTTGCTACAAATTACCACAGTTTACATCCAGCGGCGGTTTGACCTTTTCAAAGTTTTCCTGAGTGACATTTTCAAGTGTCCTCCAGTTTTGAGAGCCTAGCTGTTGAAACATGGCCGCCTGTTTCAGCCGTCATTAACGTCGCCGCCTCGTTATCTGCGGAAACGCTCAGGATCGGCTCCTATGCAAATGCGTGACATGCCGGCTGATCCGTTTGTTTCATAAGTACAGCAATTATTTTTAAACTGAAAAATACATACATTTCTAATCTCTGGGAGTACGCAACCCATTAGTAAAAGTGGCTGTGGAGAGACTCTGTGTTGGCGCTGGTGACTCTGATTTGAATAATTAACTGCCTGGATGGACTGAAGGAAAAACAGACGGATACACGGACAGATGGAATTAACATACAGATAGAGTGATTGACAATGAACCTAAAATGTTAAACACTGGATATAAATGTAAAAAAGTAACAAAAAAACTGAATAGAAACAGGAAAATAATGAACTCAAACTATAGAAAAATCTTTTAAAAAATGGGAAATGATCCACATGCAGGCAGAAAGCCTGACTGGACTGATGAGAACCTCTGGTTTTATTCTGGTTTCATTCCACCTGCAGAGCAAACGGCTTATTCCATATTCACTGATCACGATCTGTTTTATGAAGCATGGAGCCAGCGGCGTCCCGCAGAGCTTCTCCATCCATCCCATCAGTCCTCGGCTCAAGGTTGGCTCAATCTTTTGTTTTCTGGCTCACTTCCCCAAACAGGATCAATGAGGAGCAGCAGAGATGATGAATGATTGATGCTGAAATCTCACTTTTCATTGGTTTGCCTCAAGGAGCTGAAAATAAAGTCTGTTTGCAGAAACATTTCCACGGGGCTTTTTAGAGTAGGAGAAACTGATTTTTGAAGCTTTTTTTGTTCCATCCATCCATTTTCGGTCACGCTTTATCCTAAGCGGGGTCATGAAGGGTGCTGGTATCTATCTCCAGCTGTCTACGGGTGAGAGGCGGGGTCCAACCTGGACAGGGCTCCAGAGAACCCATAAAAGGATAACATGCAAACTCCATGCAGAAAGACCAGGAATTGAACCCAGAACCTTCTTGCTACAAGGCAACATTGCTACCCACTGTGGCATTGAGCAGCTTTTTTGTTTTATTTCCATAAACCACAAGACTGGTCAATATGGTTTACTAGTGGTTCCTAGAACTTCTTAAAGTAGAATGGGAGGCAGATCTTTTAGTTATCAGGCTCCTCTCCTGTGGAACCAACTACCAGTTTTAGTCCGTGAGGCAGACACCCTGTCTACTTTTAAGGCTAGGCTTAAAACTTTCCTTTTTGATAAAGCTTCTAGTTAGAGTGGCTCAGGTTATCCTGATCTATCTCTATAGTTCTGCTGCTATAGGCGTAGACTGCTGGAGGACATAGGGACCCCTTTTTCATCATTCTGCTTCATTCTATCTCTATCCATCCATCCATCCATTA
>CM060076.1:2372500-2395000 GCA_030533445.1 Cyprinodon diabolis | reverse complement strand
CTCCGCTCCGCTGCGCTCCAGACCTCCTGCACAAAGCAAAGCCTACAGCCTCCGCTGTTCCTCCCGTCCTGCTCCGCTCCGACTTCCTCTGGGCTCAAGAAGAGCATGTGCGATATTATTATTATTAAATTCATGGGAGCAAAACATGCAGAAATGAATGCTTAATATGAGACATTTAAAAAATCCCCATCAGGATCAAACATGTTCGCAGTTTCTGCCCAAATATTTTATTTCTGTTGTAGATTTTTGTAACAGGGATCAATATGATGAACTCTATTTGTTCTCTACTCCCAAACTCAGCATCTCTTCATCCATTCCTGCAATGAAAAGTTTCTTTTGACTGGATTTGATTAAACTTTTAAGCCCCTCGGTATAAAATAAATATTTTTAAGGAGATGAGAAATCTGTTTCCTGGTCTCTTGAAGTACCAAGTTTGCATACAATCTTTCAAATAAACGGTTGTAGTTTTTTTTATAATATATAACAATTATGCACTAATCTGTATTTACTGATCTGTTGTTGCTTTATTTTAATTTGACAAACCAGATCTTCTCAGCGTTATTTTTCTTGTTTAGTGCGATTGCAATAGCGGATCTTGACCTGGCCGGACCGGAGGGGAGCAAAAAAATAGCTCAGCTATTTTGACGGTGATGAACGGAAAAGACGTACGTGGACGGCGACGTGTGGAGGAGTAGCGGTGGATGTGGAACAGCTCTCATTGATTACCGTGACAGACAAGTTCCCCGCACGATGTACGTGAGCGGAGCACTGACGGAGTATGTGGTATCTGGGGGTCACATCAGCCTGAATGCCCCATCCATAGAGTGAAACAGGGCGGAGGTGGCATCATGCTGTGGGAAGTTGGTTCAGTAAATGAAGCTAAATCCAGAGGCTGCAGAGCTGAGACCAGGTTTACCTTCCAGCTGCAGAACTACTGTGAGGGCCGAAGGTAAACGAGACGTTGTTTGTGTTACTCGTGCCGTAGCGGCTAAGTTGTTAGCCGTGAACAACTTCACAGTACTCCGATCTAAAGGACGTCAGACGAACATTTATTTAGTTCCACAGGGCTGTTTCGTTACAGGAGTGATGCAAGGTTAAACCACGGTTGACAATGTCCAAAGTTGGCTGATACTGCCCTAATAAACTTATAAAAACGGCTACAAAAACTGTTTAGCCTCCGTCTCTTTACCTACGGCGCACTGACCCGGAAAGACAAACGCTGCCGAAAAACCTGTGAGGACAGTACGCAGGCCTTCTAAGGAAGCACCAAACCAATAGTAGACTAATATAAGTCTAAATTTAACCTTTCCTCATACTTCATATAACAAATAACACAGCAAATTATTATAGTACTAATAAAAATACCATTTAGTGCGCTTTGGCTCCTATAACTACCCTGAACATCAAGCCAGAGGGTTGATGAATAGATTAGAATTGCCCTGTCAAATTCCATGTCTAAATCCATCTAAAAACCTCTGGAAGAATTGAAAATAATTTGTTTTCCATCTAATCTCCATCATCCATCCATCCTTCATCCATCAAATAGAACAAATAATGGATGTCTGTTCTATTAACATTTCTCTATCTGTAGAATGGGTCTGTTTTATGTCTTTTCAATTCAGAGGGCCCCCTGGCTGTCCTTGCCTAGGGCCCCACATTTCCTAAATCCGCCCCTGCCTACCCCCCATCAGTGGGACATCAGATCCTGGTTCTGGTTCCGACTCAATCTGTTTTCAGGGAAGCGCTGACAGACAGAACCAGAATCAGAACCATGGAGAGTTCCCGACTAAAGAGCAGAATCTGGTTGATGAATTCATTCTTTTCTCAGCATATTTAAAAAATAAAGAAATCTTTAAAGTTCTAGAAATGATCGACTTTGCAGAGTTTTGGAATCAATCTAATTATTTTGTACCTAAAGTGACTTTATGCTGCTATAAACTAAAACTACTTTACTGTAAAAAAATTCCTTTATCTCTAAAGAAGCAGGAAAAGGAGTAAAATAAGGAGACCTAGTGGCCCTGTTCCTCTGGTCCCTGCAGGAGGAAGAGGAGAGAGAGGAGGAGGAGGAGGAGGAGAAGGAGGAGGCGCTATAAAAGCTGGAGACCCTGAGCTGCTCTGAAGTTGGCAGGAGGCGCTCAGAGCGGAACCGGTTCCGGGAGCTCAGACGTTGGCCGCCGGATGAGGCTCTTATCTGGATTAATCTGGTTGCTCCAGCTGACCAAACGTTTGGGATGATGAAGAGGAGGAGGCACGCGGCAGATGGAGGGAGGACGCCCGGAGCTCCATGAGCGGAGGATGTGACGGAAGGTGGAGGGATGGAGACGGCCGCCAGCTACGGAGATGCGCTCAACTTCTCCACCAATGACACCAACAACAGCTCCGGCTCCGGGGCGGAGGAGCGGGGCTCCAGCCTCCCCTTCCAGGCGGCTCTGGCCGCGGCTCTGGCTCTCATCACCTTCGCCACCACGCTCTCCAACGCCTTCGTCATCGCCACCATCTACCAGTCCCGGAAACTTCACACCCCGGCCAACTTCCTGATCGCGTCGCTCGCGCTCACGGACCTGCTGGTGTCCATCCTGGTGATGCCCATCAGCGCGCTCTACACCGTCCTGCAGACCTGGACGCTGGGCCAGGTGCTGTGCGACATCTGGCTGTCCTCGGACATCACGTGCTGCACCGCCTCCATCCTCCACCTGTGCGTCATTGCGCTGGACCGCTACTGGGCCATCACGGACGCGGTGGAGTACTCCAAGAAGCGCACGCCGGGGCGCGCGGCCGGGATGATCGTCACCGCCTGGGTCATCGCCATCTCCATCTCGCTGCCGCCCTTCTTCTGGCGCCAGGTGAAGGCGGAGGAGGTGACGAGCTGCAACGTGAACACGGACCACATCTTCTACACCATCTACTCCACCTTCGGCGCCTTCTACATCCCCACGCTGCTGCTCATCTGCCTCTACGGCCGGATCTACGTGGAGGCGCGGAAGCGCATCCTGAAGCAGGCGCACAACAAGCCGGGGAAGCGGCTGACCTCTGCGCGCCTGATCACCAACTCCCCCGGCTCCGTGGCCTCCACCACCTCCCTGAACTACGGGACGAACGACGCCTCCTCCTGTGACACTACCTCCTCCTGCCCGAACGTGAGCCAAGTCAAAGTCACTGTGTCCGACGCGCTGCTGGAGAAGAAGCGCATCTCTGCGGCCAGAGAGAGGAAGGCCACCAAGACTCTGGGAATAATCCTGGGAGCCTACATCATCTGCTGGCTGCCCTTCTTCATCTACACCCTCCTAGTGCCTCTCTGCGACTCCTGCTTCCACCCGGGTCTCTTTGACATCTTCACCTGGCTCGGTTACCTCAACTCTCTGATCAACCCCATCATCTACACCATGTCCAACGAGGACTTCAAGCAGGCTTTCCACAAACTCATGATGCGCTTTAGGTGCTGCAGGGCGTGAGCCGTGATGGATGACGCTGGGATCCAGACGTGGAAAGGAAATAGGATGAAAAATTGCCATTATGGGAATGTCCCCAAGTGACGTAAAAGCTTCATTTATGTTCCTGAAGTTTGATTTATGACTTCAGCGGGAAAGAGCAGAAAGCCTTTGATGGAGTTTGGCTTTTACGGGCCTCTATAATGTGGCTTCTTAGGTGTCAAAAGGCATAAAATGAATCCCAGCCATCCGTCATCTTTATGCTGCACAAAAAACACCCAAGATGTCCAATAATCAGTCATATTTAATAGATCAGAACATGATTCTTTTATTTCAGTAGCTCCATCACCCACAAATACGTCATAAAGACTGTATTTTACAGTCTTAATATTTTAAAGCCTCTAATTTTGTTGAATATAATGATTTTTTTGCCTGTCAATTGCCTGTTAAAGGTTCATCAGCATCCATATTTAAGCAATTGGTTACGACTGCAGCCAGAATAATGACCTAAAAATGAGATTTTCTGCAGATTTTGGAACAGCTTAAGTTGCCGGTTCAATGCAGGGGCTCCCCCCCCCCCCCCCCCCCATCTGGGTCCCATGGATGCACATTTATAACACAGTTATTCCACATTCCCCTCTTCTGTACGTGTCGTGAAAAGCACCTCCCCCTAAATCTGCAGTAACTCTGCAGACCTCTTCTCTAAGCTCCTCGGACCAGAACAGAAAAGAAAATTGTTTTTTTTCTATAATTTAATGATAAATGATGGAAAGCGGTGCATCTACGGTGGCGTTTGGAGTCGACACAGAGAAAGTGAATCTGTTCTCATTAATCCACATAGCAGCGTAGTTGCTACGTCGGCCTCTCAGACCTGAACGGAGCAGAAACGGAGCATGTGGAGTCCAGGGGTTAGAGGTTTCCAGCCATTATTCATCTAAGCGTTGCTGGAACTGGTCCCACATTAGCTCTTAGGACCCAGAAATACATTGAAACATTATTAAAAAATATGGCATTTCAGAAAAATGCAGTTATAACCCAAAGCAATACGTTTTCTTGTCAGACCAGCAAACCCATAGTCAATACACATGCACAAGACTTCATATTTGTGTTTTTCCCTTTAGTTTTGTATGAAAAATAAACTTTAAACTACCTCAACGTATGTGCATCCCTTTAGTCATGTAAAAAAATATATATTTAAGATCAGATGCCCATACATTTCAAAAAACACCAAAAATTAAGTAATTCATTGTTTTGTTTTTTTGTACATGACTGAAGGGATGTACGCCCATTGAGGCAGGTTAAAGTGTATTTTTCAGACAAAACTAAAGCGATAAACGGGTACACTGGAAAAAATCAAAAACTAAATAAGTCATTTTTTCTTAAAATAAGTGCATTTGTTCTTGAATTGAGGAGAAAAAAGAGACATTTTGCCAATGGAACAAGACAATTTACGCTTAAATTAAAAAAACACAATTGCGTTGTCTTATTTCAAGCGCATGTTATCTAATGATCTTATTTTAAGAGTAAAAATACTCATTCTGTTGGCAAACTACCTCATTTACCTACTCAAATTTTGGGTAAATAAACTTAATTAAAGACATTTTTACTTATTTCCAGATTGTTTTTCCAGTGTATCGACTGTGGGTATGTTGGTCTGACTGAACACCGGCAACTTCTCTGAAGGAAAACAAGCAGATGGAGAATATATATAGACTACTGGGTCCCTTTTTACATTTCTAAAAGAGTTCCTTGGATATACTGGCGAAGATTCTCAGTCATCCAGATCATAGTCATTCCAAAAAATTTTAAAAACAATCCACTGGACTTTGTTTCCAAGGTTGAAGACGTTTCTCTTCCCATCCAGGAAACTTTTTCTATTGAAAATGTCTGAAAGAGCATTGAGTTCCAGGGTTTATAGAGTGGACCAAAAACACTCCAAAAAGTGTTGAATAGGAAAAGGAATATTCAGCCAGGCCAACAATTCCCTCTAACGCTAAACATAAACCAGGCTTTGTTGGGCTGCTGGATAAAACCTGGAACTAAACGCTATTTCTGACATTTTTAATTGAAAAATCTTCCTGGATGGAAGAGAAACGTCTTCAAACTTGGAAACAAAGTCCAGTGGATTGATTTTTTATTTTTTTTATTTTGTGACCAATGATTTCCAGGCTGTCAGCAGTAAGACATGAAGCCCAAACAGGTCTTAGATGAAATTAGCCATCAGTGCTAAGATAGAATATAAGCACATTGACCAGTTTCTGGTTTATTTATCAGTTACTGATAATCTAAAGCTGAAAGACAGGCTTGGTTAGTGAGGAAATAATAAACTTTTCCAACCAGGTTTAAAAATCAATACCAATTCTTTGCTGTTTTTACGACAAAGAACCGGGCGCCAGGTGCGATTGTTCATGACCTCCACAATCAGCTGGTTAAAAATAACATGGTTCCAGGTCCAGACCCCTAGGTTCAGACTGGATGGCTGGGAGGTTCCAGTGGACGGTGTCAGTTAGAGGGGCCCGGGTGTTCCAGGCACAGCTGGGTGGGTACCTAGTACCTGGGTTTAAGGTGGAATTGGTGATGGGTTCCATCACCTCATTAGTTCACTCTCACTGGGAGTTCTGACAAAGCACCCAAACAGAAAACCAGTTCCTCCAGGAACGGAATTTTCCTTCAGGCCACAGACGGCTCTAGATAACCGGATCTTTCTAAGGAACGAAGCGGACGCTGCCACCTTTCAGTGGAGTTTCCTTCCATCCATCCTGATGCTGCAGCAGGAGGATGGTGCGAGCTTTGAGTGACTAGACGGACCGGGATGAGGCTGCTGGCCTCGCCTGCACCGCTGCGCTGCAGCCTGCAGGCTCACTTTACCATAAGACTTTCCACAGCCAGCATCGGTTGGCTCAAAAGCACAAACAGCTTGAGACTAAGCTACCAAGAGCCCCGCGGGCAAAAAATACCATTTGTGTTTCATTTTGAACAGGAGCAAATATCGGTGCCTATAAGAAGCCAGTCGGTCCTTCCTGCCTGGCCGTCATCAACGCGAAGCATGAGTCTAGTTTAAGGGGGAAAAAACAACTTCTTAGGTTTGGTTTTAGGCCAGAGCATGTTTTAGTTTCCCCGGGGGATTTTTTTTCTCACTTTAAGCTGATTGTAACTGTAAATACTGTTATTGTTGAATGTGAAATAGTGCCAAACATCTCAGATCATCTCAGAGAAAAGAAGGGAGCTTGTCTTAAATGTTAATATTAGCTTTGATGTTCTATGGCGTGTCAGGATTAAACAATCCAGGTCCAGGTGGAAGCCTAGCCTGGACGTTCAGCCGAGATTTGGCTTCACACATCCTGAAACTTTTGGAAGGAGAGAAATATTTTTTTTTAAAAAGGATCGAAATGTGACTGTATTCTGATCCAGATCCCGCGTTCCTGCAGCTGATGAGACCTTAAAGGAAAAGTCCGTTCAGCAAAGATTAACCAATGGATCATTATTTATACCTAAAGCTAATACGTTCACGGTGATTTAAGGAATTTAGCGTTAATCAGTAAAAAACAATAATTTTCATTGTGTTCACTGAGTCTGGGAGCGGCCATTTTTGCCCAAATATAGTAGCCCCTCCCTCCTGCCATCTTCCAGCAGTGACGTCACGGTGCGGTAAGCCTAGCGCCATTCTCCCCGCTTTACAAGCTAAATCAATGGGAACTACTAGACACATCTGCAATCAACAACAATTATTGAAGATTTCCAGAGGACTTCACCATTGAAATTCACCAGAGCTATAGTGAAACTGACAATGCCCACGTGCATGGCAGCTGGATGCTGGAATACATCGGGTAAAAGTGAAAAAAAGAGTTATTCCACCTTTCTGATTCCTGATCCTCCACGGACGGGTTGGTCGTTGGATCGCCAAGTTGAAGAGGGAGGATTTGCCATCGAACTTCTGGCCAGAGAAAAAACACGTAATATGTAGCCAACATTTGGAAGAAGAATGTTTTCAAGATGACTTGGATAATAGCGCGTTGTGACAAACACCAGATACAGCACTGGGACTTGATCAACAGCCGATACCGCACCGTGACGTCACTAACCAGTAGGTGACAGTAGTGTTCTTTGACAAACATGGATGCCTCCAGTAAAGCACATTCACATGAAAATGACTCTGAATTAAAAACACTGATCATTTATTGAACAGGATGGAATCATTTCAGATTTAAAGTACTTTTATATTCTATATATGAGCGAACTTTTCCTTTAAAAGGAGGATTTAACGGCAGGGAAAACACCAGAAGCAGAGAAGGGAGCTAAAGATGTTTGTTATAGCGAAACGGTTGATTAATGGTGAAGAAAATGTGACAGTGATCCAGAGCTGCAGGGGAGGAAGTTCAGGTTCACCACTGATCCTTTCGATCTGTTCAAACCACTCCTAAAGAAACAAAACTGAAGATCCATTGAAATATTTGCTTTGTTAAGTTATTAATTTAGTAACATGACAATAAATATGTATAAGTATTCATTTGACCTCAATGAGTGAAAAGAACGAAGCCTGACAGAAAACGCTGTATTCAGGCAGTTCATTTTTTTTAGTTGAAACCAAAAATAAAAATATCACATTAACATCTTTCTTTTTGTTTATTAATTGTAAAGCGGATAAAAATCGAAATCGTTTTTTAGTTTTCAAATTTGAAATTGTAAAAAACGGATAACGACAGCATTTCTCTTTTTTCGATTATCATTTTTTGACAAGTAGCATATGTGATGTGTTAAACCAGGGGCGGATTTAGGAGATGCGGGGCCCGAGGCAAAGACAGGCAGGGGCCCTCTGAACTGAGAAGACAACACATCAAACAGCCCCATTCTCCAGATAGAGAAATGTTAATAGAATAGACATCCATGATCTGTTCTAGGTTGTGTTTCTCTCTTCTTGTCCCTTTTCTTCTTGTTTTCCTCTCTATGTTTTGTACTCAGCTGACTTTTCATGCTGTCTCTAAAGGAATGAAAGATTTTTTCCAAGCACTAAGCTCACTTAGCTGATTGCTCCTTCCTGTGTTTCCAAAAAGGCCAAAGTAAATAACCCAGTCCTTCTTTTCACTGTAGACAAGCCATGATCTGCTTATCTGTTCTCCATTTTTCATTTGGATGAAATAATAGCTGCATGAATCATGACAGCAGACAAGATAGAGGAGAGCAGGAGGCGGGGTTACCAATCTACTTGCTCTGGAGAGCAGAGTTCGCTGCTTTTAGATGTTGTCTCCAAAGTCTCCAGTAGCAGAAAAAAGTCTCTAGATTTGGCGCTAGGAGCTTTTTAGAAATCAAAGTGCTAGAGGCGTCTGAAAAGTGGCTAAATATAGCGACTAAAGCGCTAAGTTGGCAACACTGCTCTTTGCATGGTTTGTTTTCAAATGGTTTGCTGCTGTCTGTTTGGACCTTTCTGAACATGTGCAGCAAATGGACTGATCCAATATGGTGGACACTGAAGGGGGGGCTGAGACACACTTAATATCATAAGTTCTGATTTCATTTTAGCAAAAGGATTTTTATCAAAAACATAATTAATGTGCACAAATAAGGAAAAGTTGTATTAACCATACATGGGAACAGAGTTTTATGGGGCCCCCAGGAACTGGGGACCCTAGGCAGCTGCCTAGTATTGCCTAATGGTAAATGCCCCCCCCCCCCCCCACCGGGTTTAACACAAGTGACGGCATGAAAGTATTTTTATTTTTTCTCATAGGAAACCTTATATTCAGATTTTTCTATTGGAATTAAAAACACAGAAAATTATGAGGTATTTCTGTCTTATCGTGCTGAACTTCTGAGGAACAGACCCTTCATTGGTGCATGAATTACGGTGGCCATCTTGGGGAGGTCAACCTGAGAGCAGATGAATCATCTTCCAGTAGATTTCCAGAGGACTTCACCATTGAAATTCACCAGAGCTATAGTGAAACTGACAATGCCCACGTGCATGGCAGCTGGATGCTGGAATACATCGGGTAAAAGTGAAAAAAAGAGTTATTCCACCTTTCTGATTCCTGATCCTCCACGGACGGGTTGGTCGTTGGATCGCCAACTTGAAGAGGGAGGATTTGCCATCGAACTTCTGGCCAGAGAAAAAACCCGTAATATGTAGCCAACATTTGGAAGAAGAATGTTTTCAAGATGACTTGGATAATAGCGCGTTGTGACAAACACCAGATACAGCACTGGGACTTGATCAACAGCCGATACCGCACTGTGACGTCACTAACCAGTAGGTGGCAGTAGTGTTCTTTGACAAACATGGATGCCTCCAGTAAAGCACATTCACATGAAAATTACTCTGAATTAAAAACACTGATCATTTATTGAACAGATGGAATCATTTCAGATTTAAAGAACTTTCAGAAGTTTGAATTCTGAATATGAGCGACTTTTCCTTTAAGTTGGATCCAGATCCAACCTGGACCAGATAGTCAGGCCTCATATATTCAGGCGCCTGATCAACACGAGAACTTTAACCCTGTGACACTAATGAGATAAAAAGCAAAAATAAATGTTTAGCCTTTTTCCCATGTAGGTTGATGGATCTGTTTTTCTGCAGATTCTTAAGGTAAAATCTGTTCTGTAGTTTATCTTCTAGGTCACAACGTTCAGTTCTGTTAGTTGATTTTAAACGCCTCTGAATTCGTAAAGTAAAACATTGGAAGCAGAGAGAAGTTTCTGAAGGCGAGGACAGGATGTCTTTGCTTTGAGTGATTGTGTTTGGACCGGTTCTGAAAGATTTCGCATGCTGACGGGTCACGTTCCGTCGTGACTGGAGAGTTTTGGTTTTAGACACGTGCAGGAAACCCTTTGAGATTTATTTGCATTGGTTTGGAAACGAGGAAATGGATTTCGGCTCGTTCTGATGCCCAGATTTCTGTATCATTCTTCTCTGCCAATAAAATCCGTGATTGATGAGTCTCATCTAGCCACCATTTCTGAGACCAGATGACTAAACTGGAGTGGGCGCATATATTTTCTGGCCAAAGCATTTAATAACATATTCCAGTCAAAATTAAGGAAATATGTGAAAAGGCTGCAGGCTGAATGATAATGTAAGATTTACTGTAACTGGTGCAACAAATCTCCTAGTTCCTCCCTCTGGGCCCATCCATGGTGGTTAATGGTCCTGGCCATCTAACCATCATAAAGTATGGTGACTCTGTGTAAAGGATGGGCGTCTCCTGCCTGTCCGGATCTCCACAGGGTGGGAGTTTGTCAAAAAGCTGCAATGGATGTTTTTGTCGGCTTAAATCTGAGGCTCCCTCCTTTCTTTAACAGTGTTTTTTCTCTATAGATGTAAATGTTTTACTCCAGGAAGGAGGCCTCAGTGTTTACTGGGGAGGAAGTGATAAAGGTCAGAAGGATGCCAATGACTTTATTTCTAATAGAATCAAGTTTATTAATAAAAAGGAAGTCATTACTGCTGAGAGCAGCAGAATGCACAGTTATACCGAGAAATGACTCTGAGTTTGGTCTCTGTACTAAATATAGACCTCTGATTCTCTTTTCATTTAAGATATATAAATCTACATTTGCAAAGAGTTTGTTAACCCCACGGTAAACAGTTTTTCCAGATTAGATTGGTCTCCAAACGTAGAGCATAATAAAAAAAGAAAAAAAGAAGAAGTGGCTGTTGTGCTTTGCTATCGGGAGGAGAAAAAGTAAGGCCTATACAGTAGAAGCCATTCAAAATTTCCCTACTTTCCTTGGCTGGTCCTTGGTTGGTCCCTGGCTGGTTTTTGGCCGGCCCTTGGCTGGTCCTTGGTTGGTCCCTGGCTGGTTCTTGGCCGGCCCTTGACTGGTTCTTGGTTGATCCCTGGCTTGTGCTTGGTTGGTCCCTGGCTGGTTCTTGGTTGGTCCTTGGCTGGTTCTTGGTTGATCCTTGGCTTGTGCTTGGTTGGTCCCTGGCTGGTTCTTGGTTGGTCCTTGGCTGGTTCTTGGTTGATCCCTGGCTTGTCCTTGGTTGGTCCCTGGCTGGTTCTTGGTTGGTCCTTGGCTGGTTCTTGGTTGATCCCTAGCTTGTCCTTGGTTGGTCCCTGGCTGGTTCTTGGTTGGTCCTTGGCTGGTTCTTGGTTGATCCCTGGCTGGTCCTTGGTTGGTCCCTGGCTGGTTCTTGGTTGGTCCCTGGCTGGTTCTTGGTTGATCCCTGGCTTGTGCTTGGTTGGTCCCTGGCTGGTTCTTGGTTGGTCCTTGGCTGGTTCTTGGTTGGTCCTTGGCTGGTTCTTGGTTGATCCCTGGCTTGTCCTTGGTTGGTCCCTGGCTGGTTCTTGGTTGGTCCTTGGCTGGTTCTTGGTTGATCCCTAGCTTGTCCTTGGTTGGTCTCTGGCTGGTTCTTGGTTGGTCCTTGGCTGGTTCTCGGTTGATCCCTGGGTTGTCCTTGGTTGGTCCCTGGCTGGTTCTTGGTTGGTCCTTGGCTGCTTCTTGGTTGATCCCTGGCTTTTCCTTGGTTGGTCCCTGGCTGGTTCTTGGTTGGTCCTTGGCTGGTTCTTGGTTGGTCCTTGGTTGGTCCCTGGCTGGTCCTTGGTTGGTCCCTGGCTGGTTCTTGGTTGGTCCTTGGCTGGTTCTTGGTTGATCCCTGGGTTGTCCTTGGTTGGTCCCTGGCTGGTTCTTGGTTGGTCCTTGGCTGGTTCTTGGTTGATCCCTGGCTTGTCCTTGGTTGGTCCCTGGCTGGTTCTTGGTTGGTCCCTGGCTGGTTCTTGGTTGGTCCTTGGTTGGTCCCTGGCTGGTTCTTGGCTGGCCCTTGGCTGGTCCTTGGTTGGCCCTTGGCTGGTCCTTGGTAGGCCCTTGGCTGGTCCTTGGTTGGTCCTTGGTTGGCCCTTGGCTGGTCCTTGGTTGATCCCTGGCTGGTCCTTGGCTGGTCCTTGGCTGGTCCTTGGTTGGCCCTTGGCTATTCCTTGGCTGGTCCTTGGTTGGTCCTTGGTTGGCCCTTGGCTGGTCCTTGGTTGGCCCTTGGCTGGTCCTTGGTTGATCCCTGGATTGTCCTTGGTTGGTCCCTGGCTGGTTCTTGGTTGGTCCTTGGCTGGTTCTTGGTTGATCCCTGGCTTGTCCTTGGTTGGTCCCTGGCTGGTTCTTGTTTGGTCCTTGGCTGGTTCTTGGTTGATCCCTGGCTTGTCCTTGGTTGGTCCCTGGCTGGTTCTTGGTTGGTCCTTGGCTGGTTCTTGGTTGATCCCTGGCTGGTCCTTGGTTGGTCCCTGGCTGGTTCTTGGTTGGTCCTTGGTTGGTCCCTGGCTGGTTCTTGGCTGGCCCTTGGCTGGTCCTTGGTTGGCCCTTGGCTATTCCTTGGTTGGCCCTTGGCTGGTCCTTGGTTGGCCCTTGGCTGGTCCTTGGTTGGTCCCTAGCTGGTTCTTGGCTGGCCCTTGGCCAGTCGTTGGCCAGCTGTTGGCTGGTTCCCTACAATTTGTTTTTAAACATCAATCTTTGTACTAAAATATATTTTCTGTCATGATTTGTGAACATTAAGATCTAAAGAGTCATCTCCTGGTCAGATCCTGTAATTCAGTGAAAGGGTGGGGTCAAGGTAAAAAAAAGCACGCACATGAGGACAGTGGCTGGGAGTTGGAGGGAATTTTGCTGGGAGCTGCAGGGAAGTGGGCTGCCATTTGGCTGGCGGTTGATGGGAAGGATAATTTTGAATGGCTGCTACTGCATAGCTGGGCTGGAACTAATCAATCAGTCACACAGAAGATAAATTCCTCTCCTCCTCGACCAGAATTTCTGGGCATGTAAACATTTAAATACAGAGAAGGAGTTAACGCATCTATGCTATCTTATGCTTATGCCAACATAATCCACTTGCTGCAGCCAGGTTTCTGTGAGACACAGTAAATCAATCTGATGATCAAAAATGTCTCTAAAACAAAGTCTGAGGGGAGATATCTAATGTTCAAAAGAATATATTTAATTGCTTTAATCTACTGTTCAGTTGCAGTTATGACATTTTTATTTGCTTCTTTTAGATCATTTTCTCTTTTTTATTTTCATTTTGGCGAGGGATAAAATTTTCTGAAAGGGGTAAAGGGTCAATACCAGTAGAGAAGAGGGGATAGATTTAGCCTAGTAAAGGCTTTTATCACCTTTAGGGATCAGAGACCACTGGTTCTATCAGAGCACTGCTAGTTCAGTGTTGATTAAATAAGATAAATTCTTAGCTAGAGTTGGACAACACTTTTCCTAAGGTTCAGGTATTGATGGACACTCATAAGTTGTGGGCCTCCTGATTTGCTCTCTGTGTTCTGGACTAGTTTGTGCTTGGAGGTTTGCAGGAATTGCTCCGTGCCATGCTCCAGCTTGTCAGGCTTTAGGTTTAAATTATGTGTTTTACGACATCAAACATATTTTACGGAACCAAAATATCGCAGCAGGGAGAAGCTGCAGCAGATCAGGCAACATTTCAATCCCCTGCTGATGCATTTTGACCAAATATCTGTTACATAATGAACTATAATGTCTAACTTTGAGCTGCATCAGCATGCTTTATATCCTACCATTGCAGAAGATCTAAAACATGATTAGAAAATACAAATCTACCAAAAAAATGCTACTTTTTTTCTGTCCATCCATCAAAGATGGCGCCTCGGCCTCGTCCTCAGATGAAAAGCGTCCATTTTGGATGAAACTGACGGTGCTGCTCCCTCTCCACTGCAGCTCTGTGACCAATAAGCTCTGTGTGAACAATATGGATGAGCTGAAATTTGTTTGGGGGGGCTGTCAGTCCAGAGGAAGGTGAATTTCTTTCCGGTCGGCTTTCTGCTGTACAATGCTTCTGCACTGAAATCTCACACCTGGAGCACAAAACCAATTGCTGCTATTGTTATAAAAAAAGAATCAATAAAAAGGTCCATGACATCACAAAGTTTGCTCTCTTTCCAGCATGTCTTCTTTTATTCTATTGGATTCCAGGAGAATTAACCTCTTAATTCCTGAGTTTATAGCCAGCTGTTGAAAAAAAAAAGGTTTCATTGAATTTTGGATTAAATAGAGGTTATTAATTTCAGCGTTGCACCTATAACTACAGTGAATTGAGGTATGAAGCTCATTAGTGACACCAGGCATCCCAGGAACATCACAACAATTTTCTGTATAAGGGTTATTAGTGACGTTTTGTTCATAGAAAATTCCCTATTTTAAAACAAAAAAAGGTTGTTGAATAAGCATTATTTTTTTTTTATCATCATAGCATTTCAGATTGACCTAATTAGTGGAAAGTCAACTTGCAACACAGTTCCAGAAGCTGCGAGGCCTTTCTTTGCAAACGACAACACTGTTAGGTATTAAACATTGTTAGGAATTGATCAAGGACATGTGCTTCTAAACAATATTTAGGTTTCAATTATTCAATTGTTTAAACTTGAGCTAAATACCATTTTTCGCTGCATTTTCCTATTAGCTGCTCAACCTTTTTTGTTGTAATTAGTGTAGAGATGTAATCTAAATCCTTTTAATGTATAGTTATAGGAGTTTTTTATTTCAGTGTTTCATATATAAAATGTTATAATCTATTATTAATTCATCATTATTGTTTTCATGATTTGAATTTATTATTAGTTTATTTTTACACAATAGAAATACCTAAAAATAAATGATTACCTTCCCTGTTAAAAGGGAGTTTTTTCTCTCCACTGTCGCTACAAGCATGCTTAGTGTGAGGGATTGCTGAAGAGTCAATGAGTCGATGCAATCAGCTGGTTTTCCTTAGATAGAAAACTTTGAATCAATCTGACTGGATGATCTGGTTGAACTGGAAAGTGACCTGAGATGACGTGATGTGAATTAAATTAAAGGCATAATAAATATGACTAATTTACTAATCTCCTATCCGTTACTTGCCTAAAAGCTTGAAGCTAAAAAAAACAAACAAAATAACTTTAGGAACCTCTGGTCAGTTGTTATCCATTCTTATATATCCGTTGAAATGACATCATTAAACCTGTTTTCTGATATTTCTACAACCTGATTCAGACGTTTTACTGATTTTATCGGCTAAACTCAAAAAGCCTCCTTTCTCTTTCATGGATCATATTTAGTTCACACTCCCAACAACTAAATTATTCAAAAAGCACATATTATGGTATCCATGGCACCAGAGGGATACATCTAAACCAACAATGGTATTATTTATTAACCATGTTCGCTGTATTTAGACTAGCTATGAAGCTAATTAGCTTAACTCGTCCATAAGGGGTTCATGCAAACAGCTGCTACTGTTGTATTTAAACACCAACACTGCAGAAACCTAATGATTAACAGTGAAATATGAAAGACTAATTAGAATTTAAAAGAACATTGTTCTTATCTGCATTTAGGTGTATTGGTGTAATTCAGTTTATTTCTATAGCTCCAATTCACATCATGTCATCTCAGGTCACTTTCCAGTTCACCAGATCATCCAGTCAGATTGATTCAAAGTTTTCTATCTAAGGAAAACCAGCTGATTGCATCGACTCATTGACTCTTCAGCAATCCCTCACAATAAAAGCGGATTTATACTTCAAAACCAGGCCATCTGTGTGTGTCGCAGTGAATGTAAAGACGTCGCCGCCCCCTCCGCAGACACTCCGCTGCACCTCTCCCAAATTGCCGCCATTGTGGAAAACAACTCGTGAAGATGGAGCAGCTAGAAGAGCGAGGTGCGCAAGAACACTAGGACCCTTCTTCCACCTGGATCCCAGCTCTTTTTGGCCCTCATGTCCCTCCGTTAACGCACGAACTTTCCCCCACTTCCCCACCGCCTCGGCCGTATCTAGACCCACAGCTAGTTCCTGATTGTCCCTCTCGGTTGTAGCGGGGAATATCATAGTGCAGACCACGTTTCAAAATTGGGCATAAACCAAAAGTATCTGCGACAAGCTCACTGCGACACACTGCTGCGGGGGGTATAACCAGCCCTTAAGCATGCTTGTAGCGACAGTGAGGAGGAAAAAAACTCGCTTTGAACAGGAAAAAACCTCCAGCAGAACCAGGCTCAGTGTGAGCGGCCATCTGCTGAGGCCCACTGGGGTTCAAGCAGAGACAGAAGCAGAGATAGAAAAAGAAGCACTGATTTTTCTTCCTGTTAAAGGGAGTTTTTCCTCTCCACTGTCGCTACAAGCATGCTTAGTGTGAGGGATTGCTGAAGAGTCAATGAGTCGATGCAATCAGCTGGTTTTCCTTAGATAGAAAACTTTGAATCAATCTGACTGGATGATCTGGTTGAACTGGAAAGTGACCTGAGATGACGTGATGTGAATTAAATTAAATTAAAGGCATAATAAATATGACTAATTTACTAATCTCCTATCCGTTACTTGCCTAAAAGCTTGAAGCTAAAAAAAACAAACAAAATAACTTTAGGAACCTCTGGTCAGTTGTTATCCATTCTTATATATCCGTTGAAATGACATCATTAAACCTGTTTTCTGATATTTCTACAACCTGATTCAGACGTTTTACTGATTTTATCGGCTAAACTCAAAAAGCCTCCTTTCTCTTTCATGGATCATATTTAGTTCACACTCCCAACAACTAAATTATTCAAAAAGCACATATTATGGTATCCATGGCACCAGAGGGATACATCTAAACCAACAATGGTATTATTTATTAACCATGTTCGCTGTATTTAGACTAGCTATGAAGCTAATTAGCTTAACTCGTCCATAAGGGGTTCATGCAAACAGCTGCTACTGTTGTATTTAAACACCAACACTGCAGAAACCTAATGATTAACAGTGAAATATGAAAGACTAATTAGAATTTAAAAGAACATTGTTCTTATCTGCATTTAGGTGTATTGGTGTAATTCAGTTTATTTCTATAGCTCCAATTCACATCATGTCATCTCAGGTCACTTTCCAGTTCATCAGATCATCCAGTCAGATTGATTCAAAGTTTTCTATCTAAGGAAAACCAGCTGATTGCATCGACTCATTGACTCTTCAGCAATCCCTCACAATAAAAGCGGATTTATACTTCAAAACCAGGCCATCTGTGTGTGTCGCAGTGAATGTAAAGACGTCGCCGCCCCCTCCGCAGACACTCCGCTGCACCTCTCCCAAATTGCCGCCATTGTGGAAAACAACTCGTGAAGATGGAGCAGCTAGAAGAGCGAGGTGCGCAAGAACACTAGGACCCTTCTTCCACCTGGATCCCAGCTCTTTTTGGCCCTCATGTCCCTCCGTTGTCGCACGAACTTTCCCCCACTTCCCCACCGCCTCGGCCGTATCTAGACCCACAGCTAGTTCCTGATTGTCCCTCTCGGTTGTAGCGGGGAATATCATAGTGCAGACCACGTTTCAAAATTGGGCATAAACCAAAAGTATCTGCGACAAGCTCACTGCGACACACTGCTGCGGGGGGTATAACCAGCCCTTAAGCATGCTTGTAGCGACAGTGAGGAGGAAAAAAACTCGCTTTGAACAGGAAAAAACCTCCAGCAGAACCAGGCTCAGTGTGAGCGGCCATCTGCTGAGGCCCACTGGGGTTCAAGCAGAGACAGAAGCAGAGATAGAAAAAGAAGCACTGATTTTTCTTCCTGTTAAAGGGAGTTTTTCCTCTCCACTGTCGCTACAAGCATGCTTAGTGTGAGGGATTGCTGAAGAGTCAATGAGTCGATGCAATCAGCTGGTTTTCCTTAGATAGAAAACTTGCCTTGAGATGACATGATGTGAATTGGCGCTATAGAAGTAAACTGAATAGAATTTTATTTGTTCTGGCTCCCGTTATACTCTCCCCTTGTGCATTTCCTCGTCGTTTCTTGGCTCGTCATGTATGTCTTCCCTGATGTCTCCTACATTCTGCTTTTTTCTGTATTTGTTATTTTGGATTTTTGGATTTCTGCCTCAGTTGCCTGTGAGTAATTCATTAAATCAGCAAAACTCATCTCTGCCCGTTAATCTCTGCATTTGGGTCCTCAAAACCTCAACCGAACCATGGCGACTCGGTCCTGTAAGGGAATTGCTTTCTGCACCTAATGATGCTTCTTTGACCCCTACCAACAGGAGACCCCAGAACTCATTGGATCAACTACAGACTACGAGGGGCGTTCAATAAGTAATTGAAGTAATTTGATCCAGATGAAATTTTGCATGTGCAATTATTTATATCTCTATGGATTAAGTGGGAAATTGCAGCTGAGCTGATTGTGGTTTCTGGTTTACAGGCAATGTCTGAAATGGAGCCTGTTAAGCATAGCCGTAACTTCCTTTTGGGTGAATTAAAATGAGTAACAAAACATGACAGCAGCATTTAATGCAGGTTATTCTTCTTTCTAACAGGGAACAAATATAATTCAGATCGCTTCCTCAGTGGAAGATGCTGCGGGTTTTCAGGTAAAATGCAAACAGTGTTGCAAAAATATTCTGGATGAGATGTGTGAGATAAAGGACATTTTAAGGTTTTATTGTTGAATATGTGCCATTCAGCAGGCCACAAGCATGCTAACCCATTCAGGGACAGCAGTGGACTCAGACTTGCAGGTGAGAGGGACTTGTGGAAATATTAAGACCTAATTTTAGTCAGGAGAGACTTAAAGTAGTAAAAGAATAGAGAATAGTGTAAAAATAAGTGAACACCTTATTTAAAATATAACTGAACCGTTGCAAAAAAAAAACTCAAACCACTTTTTTCCGGCCCTGTTATGTCAGCTACACTACATTCAGTATCGTTGCCATAGAAACAGACAACAGCGCCAATATATCAGAATTATACTAAAACACACGCAAATAATTTCCCACATAAAAAACAGGACTTTCAGTCCATTACAGTTTTCCGTTTTCAGAGGGTTGTTTATTTTGCGTTTATTAAGTGATGGCTGTGGTATATTAGCTTTCACTGCTATAAGCTCTCGCAGCAGTGATTGATTAATTTAAACACCTGCTCTACTGATGGTCTATCGGAGTTGGTGTTTAGGTTGAACATAAAGAACACCTTTTATTTGAAGCTTCTTGTAGCTACTGTTTTAATCCCGGCTTCACTTAAAGCTTTTTCCTGACCTTGTTATATAGTTGTCATAGTGTTGACATTCAGTACTGCGCCCCTTTTTCTTTTATATGAACACGTACATTTAAGATTTAGCGTGTTATGTTGACAACTCATGAGCAAGCTGCTTTTTGCAATCTAGCAGGAAGGTAAGGATAGGATCTTGCAGGTGTGACGTCACTCTGCAGGGGGTCCAAAGATAAAAGATTTAAACAACTTTGGCATTGGAATTTCAGATTTAAGGGAGTTAGAAAGTTCACTTAGTAAAAGTGCAAATAATAAATCTGATTACCGATTACTTTTAAGCTGGTTGAACATACTGACAGACTGGTGACCTGTCCAGGGTGATCCCACCTCTCACCCAGAACGCGGCTAGAGATATGCACCAGCACCTCCTGATCCCACTGAGGGATAAGGTTAAAGAAAATGGATGGTTGAACATGGTCCGCTCTCCCAGATTCTATCAAACCAGTATGGATACCCTGCTGGTGGATGTTCTTGACAGAAAGACGGAGTTGCTTAATCATATTCTGCTTAAGGCCCCATAAGATCTTGTCCGAGTCCTGGTTTAAAAGTAAATTAATTTTAAAAAGTGACCTAAAATTGACCGTCAATAAATGCTCTACAAAATTGATATATTGATATATACTGTCTGTTTAGATTTATGTGATATTTTTTGCACAAAATATATAAGTGAATATTGTAACAGTTATGTTTTCAACTGTAAGCATTAAATTGATAAATGTTATTCATATTTTTATCTTTATCCTTTCCAACAACAAAAAAAAGGCGTTGCGCAGGTAGCTCCCTTTCCTTATGAGCCGTCCCCACCAACGTTCAACACAAAGTTACACCCTTGCTGTTAAGTATCGCGCAGTGATCCGGTGTTCTGTCAGATGAGCATACCCTGTCAGTCTAGCATGCCCAAAGTCTCTACACATGCGCAGGATGTCAGATTTGTATTCATCCCTTTAGTTCTGTACAAGAAATAGACTTTAGACTACCCTGACAGGCGTGTATCCATTTAGTAATGTACAGGGGGTAAACTAAATGAAATGAAAAGTAACTCATGGTGATGATGCCCCATTAAATGACATTATAAAAGGTTTTACCAGCTCATATGATGGGCCATAAAATCAAAAGTCTCTGTGGTGTGCTGATCACTGCTAGATTTTTTTTAGTTAAATGTGTGACAGTCTCGCTCTGTTGCTGGTCTGATCAACCATTCAGCACACCTGTTCTTACTGCAATCAGCTCTTATTGGTTCCACCTGTTTTCACCTCATATATAAACCCGTGTAGATCAGCTGCCGGTGCCAGATTGTCTCAAGCCACCTGTACGAGCATTCCAGCACTTCCGATCCTGATTGCCAGTCCGTTGCCTGACCTGGTTCTGTCCTTGGTCCTACCTACCAGCCTGACCCACTGTTGCCTTCCCATTAAGCTGACCCTGCCTGCCTGTGAGAGCCGGATCCCCCCTAACCCTCGTGAAACCTCTGAGCCTGCCTCTTATCAGATCTGGACCGGACCTGGTCCTCCTCCCTTGGATCGTCCTACCTGTACTGCTGTTGGATATCTGCCTCTCTGTGTTTGAACCCCTCTGGATAACACCCCTGGATAACCCTGAAAGGAGTGCCTGCCTGCCTGTTGGCCGCACCAAAAGTTTTCCCCGAAAGCCGGACCTAGTGGGATCCCAGTACCGGACCAGCTCCCGACATCTAGTCGGATCCCAGCCTCTGTAGCTCTGCAATCAGGATGTTTCCTGCTTAGGAGCGAGCAGCGCCCCCCGAACCCTCCCTCTTGTGTGTTTTTAATAAAGCTTGTTTCAAACGTCACTGACCTGTGCTGGTTTGAATTCTGGGTCCAGTCCCTGTACGTTACAAAATGTTGTTAGGCAACATGTTATTTGTCCCAGTAGAGCAGAGTTAATCTGGTTTCAGAACCTTTAACCTGTTTGCTAATCAATAAATCTATTTTTTTTTTACACCTACTTCTGTGTTTCTATGTCTCTGGGTCCTCAGTGCTGTTCAGCACAAAGGCTTCATTAGTACAGCTTTATCTTAACAAACAAACAGCTTTCTCACTTTATTTCAGTACATCCAATAATAAAATTGAATATTTGGGTGTTTATTTGGGGTTATATATGTGATTATAGCTTCTAGTAACAAACACCCCACTTTTTTTCTTTTCTTTTTTTCTGTTTTGATATTTTAGACACGCTATAATCCTAACATTTGGGGCCCTTCTGTTGTCTTGGGTCTCTATGCCAGCATCACTTATAAATCGCGTCTCATCGCAGCTCCAGCTGGTGCAGAAACCTTAGCTGGATCCGGGCCATCTGGACATACGGTCCCAGTACTTTCCAGTTTTGCCATGTTTGGCTTTCATGACTCTACAAAGATTAAAAATTCTTCCCTGAAGGCTTTGGATAAAGTTTAAAGTCCCTTTAACTTGTGTTTTATTTATTTATTTTTTGTCAATCATACATTTTTATGGATTTAAACAGAACTTGAAAAGCAGCAGAGTCAGAACCTATGGTGATTACAGTAATATTCAGGGCTGTATAGATCTGTAGCTGCAGCTAAGTATTAGTGTGTATCTGTGAACATCTGGGGGCTAATGTATTAGCATGCTCATGTCTAAAGGATTTACAAAGCCTCTTTTAAAAGAAAATATGCTCAGTAGATGGAGTGGGCGGCCCCAGACTCACCCGACAGGGCCCAAGACTGATAAAGAAATGACGTGAGCCCCAGATATCCAAAGGCACCTCACATCACTAGGACACAAGGAGGGCATTAAAAGGGATGGATGGAGTCTGACCCCCAAGAGGTCAAACACTAAAAGGGGCCCAACTACGGTGACCATAGTGCCTAGGTCCCACGGGGCTGAGGCAGAGAGCTCATGGGCTCCACCAGCGGCTGGTTACATAAGAGGAGAATCCAGATGTCCAATATACCCCACCCCACAGTGGGGACCCCGCAGGGCCAAGAGACACTGCCTAGGGGGATATCTACCCAACGGTAGATCATCCATCCATCCATCCATCCATCCATCATCCATCCATCATCCATCCATCTTCCATCCATTCATCCATTTTCCAT